>WNGS01006708.1:10472806-10506695 GCA_020271785.1 Procambarus virginalis | reverse complement strand
CGTATTGCGTCCTTGGTGATATTTAGCGCCCTCGTGATTATCCCACACATTTGATGGTGCTACATATAACCTTCCAGTTTGGTGCCATCCTTTTGATAATTATTTACTAACCATTTGACTCCCAACTATAGTCCCACATTGGGCGCCGGATATCTGAGATTACTTTAAGCTTGAACCACTACTGCAAGCAGTTAGGCTAATTATCAACACAGTATAAACTGCCTTGAGCAAAAGCTACAAGGTCTCCAGAGCCAACTGGGGTCTTGGGCCATCTTTCCAGCCGCCACCCCCACCCCCACCCCCAGCCACAACTGCCACCCACAGCCACCACCGTCAACGGCCACCACCCCCAGCCACTGCTGCCACCTCCTCCAGCTGTCCCTAAAAGATCAACTAATTAATAATTCTGTCCAAAATTGCTTATATGTCAACCAGATAAGAACACTTTCTTATGGCTAGCGAAGTCTGTGTCAATAATATGTGACTGTTGTGCCACAACATTATGGTTCGCTGGTAGCTTTGATAAAACTCGTGCAAACATGTTCACTGGGATAAGGTTGAGTTAATAATGGCATCTCCTCGTCTTCTCCGGGCTAGGGATGTGTCCACTAGCACGGTTCTAAATCTGTCTTTATCGACTTACGGAAGTAGACTGGTTTTATTTACGTTTTAATTATATCCAGTCATGGGTAACACTTTTTTTACTGTTCCTAGTGCCCAGACTAGCAGTTTAAAGATTATTGGATATAAATTTTATAGGTAAATAGAAATTAGGTGACATGGCAAGATTTCCATCTTTATTTCTTTGTATGATTAACTAAGCTATTTTATGGTTAGTGTTATTATTTGCCTAACATGATTGTGTTTGCTTGGTATGCTAAAAAATAATATTTAGTGTCGGAATTTCCGACATAATTCCCGAGGGGAGAAACACGGATCGGAGTCCACTGTTTAGGACTGGCAAACACTTCGTTGCTCTTATTCAGAATTATAATATTGTTTAAGATTTAGTTTGCACTGTTGTCCTTTAAGTTTTAGTTGTGCACTGTGAAAGGACTGTTGCGGCAGTCCTTTCACTGTGGATGTTTCACACTAGAGCTGCAGGGATGGGGAGTCTTTGTTGAGTCTACATCAGCAAGGTCACTAACCCCGTGCCCTGTCAACAAGGTCACTAACCCCGTGCCCTGTCAACAAGGTCACTAACCCCGTGCCCTGTCAACAAGGTCACTAACCCCGTGCCCTGTCAACAAGGTCACTAACCCCATGCCCTGTCAACAAGGTCACTAACCCCGTGCTCCATCAACAAGGTCACTAACCCCGTGCCCTGTCAACAAGGTCACTAACCCCATGCCCTGTCAACAAGGTCACTAACCCCGTGCTCCATCAACAAGGTCACTAACCCCGTGCCCTGTCAACAAGGTCACTAACCCCATGCCCTGTCAACAAGGTCACTAACCCCATGCCCTGTCAACAAGGTCACTAACCCCGTGCCCTGTCAACAAGGTCACTAACCCCATGCCCTGTCAACAAGGTCACTAACCCCGTGCTCCATCAACAAGGTCACTAACCCCGTGCCCTGTCAACAAGGTCACTAACCCCGTGCCCTGTCAACAAGGTCACTAACCCCGTGCCCTGTCAACAAGGTCACTAACCCCATGCCCTGTCAACAAGGTCACTAACCCCGTGCTCCATCAACAAGGTCACTAACCCCGTGCCCTGTCAACAAGGTCACTAACCCCATGCCCTGTCAACAAGGTCACTAACCCTATGCCCTGTCAACAAGGTCACTAACCCCATGCCCTGTCAACAAGGTCACTAACCCCGTGCTCCATCAACAAGGTCACTAACCCCGTGCCCTGTCAACAAGGTCACTAACCCCGTGCCCTGTCAACAAGGTCACTAACCCCGTGCCCTGTCAACAAGGTCACTAACCCCGTGCCCTCTCCTCCCCACAGTGGAACTTCCCCATCGCCATGCTGGCCAGGAAGGTGTCGGCCGCCCTGGCCGCCGGCTGCACCTGCGTCATCAAGCCGGCTGAGGACACGCCCCTCGTCGCTCTCGCCTTCGCTAAGGTAAACCACGGGCACCAGGCAGGTCCCTGGGCACCAGGCAGGTCCCGGGGCACCAGGCAGGCCCCGGGGCACCAGGCAGGCCTCGGGGCACCAGGCAGGCCTCGGGGCACCAGGCAGGCCCCGGGGCACCAGGCAGGTCCGGGGCACCAGGCAGGTCCCGGGGCACCAGGCAGGCCCCGGGGCACCAGGCAGGTCCCGGGGCACCAGGCAGGTCCCGGGGCACCAGGCAGGTCCCGGGGCACCAGGCAGGCCCCGGGGCACCAGGCAGGTCCCGGGGCACCAGGCAGGTCCCGGGGCACCAGGCAGGCCCCGGGGCACCAGGCAGGTCCCGGGGCACCAGGCAGGCCCCGGGGCACCAGGCAGGTCCCGGGGCACCAGGCAGGTCCCGGGGCACCAGGCAGGCCCCTGGGCACCAGGCAGGCCCCGGGGCACCAGGCAGGTCCCGGGGCACCAGGCAGGCCCCGGGGCACCAGGCAGGCCCCGGGGCACCAGGCAGGCCCCTGGGCACCAGGCAGGCCCCGGGGCACCAGGCAGGCCCCGGGGCACCAGGCAGGCCCGGGCACCAGGCAGGTCCCTGGGCACCAGGCAGGCCCCGGGGCACCAGGCAGGTCCCGGGGCACCAGGCAGGTCCCGGGGCACCAGGCAGGTCCCGGGGCACCAGGCAGGTCCCGGGGCACCAGGCAGGCCCCGGGGCACCAGGCAGGTCCCGGGGCACCAGGCAGGCCCCGGGGCACCAGGCAGGCCCCGGGGCACCAGGCAGGTCCCTGGGCACCAGGCAGGCCCCGGGGCACCAGGCAGGTCCCGGGGCACCAGGCAGGTCCCGGGGCACCAGGCAGGTCCGGGGGCACCAGGCAGGTCCCGGGGCACCAGGCAGGCCCCGGGCACCAGGCAGGTCCCGGGGCACCAGGCAGGCCCCGGGGCACCAGGCAGGCCCCGGGGCACCAGGCAGGTCCCGGGGCACCAGGCAGGTCCCGGGGCACCAGGCAGGCCCCGGGGCACCAGGCAGGTCCCGGGGCACCAGGCAGGTCCCGGGGCACCAGGCAGGCCCCGGGGCACCAGGCAGGCCCCGGGGCACCAGGCAGGTCTGTATTATTTCTCTGCAAGATATAATAAAGTATACAGGTGTGTTGTCCACAATACAGGTGTGTTGTCCACAATACAGGTGTGTTGTCCACAATACAGGTGTATTGAGAAGTGTGATAAACTCTGGTGATAAGAGTGAACGCGGGTGACATTGTTCATGTGTGTCATGTGTGGTGTGCAGGTGTGCCAGGAGGTGGGTGACATTGTTCATGTGTGTCATGTGTGGTGTGCAGGTGTGCCAGGAGGTGGGTGACATTGTTCATGTGTGTCATGTGTGGTGTGCAGGTGTGCCAGGAGGTGGGTGACATTGTTCATGTGTGTCATGTGTGGTGTGTAGGTGTGCCAGGAGGTGGGTGACATTGTTCATGTGTGGTGTGCAGGTGTGCCAGAGGTGGGTGACATTGTTCATGTGTGTCATGTGTGGTGTGCAGGTGTGCCAGGAGGTGGGTGACATTGTTCATGTGTGGTGTGCAGGTGTGCCAGGAGGTGGGTGACATTGTTCTTGTGTGTCATGTGTGGTGTGCAGGTGTGCCAGGAGGTGGGTGACATGTTCATGTGTGTCATGTGTGGTGTGCAGGTGTGCCAGGAGGTGGGTGATATTGTTCATGTGTGTCATGTGTGGTGTGCAGGTGTGCCAGGAGGTGGGTGACATTGTTCATGTATTCACTTAGTTGTATTTTACGGGGGTTGAGCTTTGCTCTTTCGGCCCGCCTCTCAACTGTCAATCAACTGTTTACTAACTTTTTTTTTTCCCCACACCACACACACACACACACCAGGAAGCAGCCCGTGACAGCTGACTAACTCCCAGGTACCTATTTACTGCTAGGTAACAGGGGCATTCAGGGTGAAAGAAACTTTGCCCATTTGTTTCTGCCGGGTGCGGGAATCGAACCCGCGCCACAGAATTACGAATCCTGCACGCTATCCACCAGGCTACCTGGCCCCCTCAACAAGGTCACTAACCCCATGCCCTGTCAACAAGGTCACTAACCCCATGCCCTGTCAACAAGGGCATGTGTGTCAGGTGTGTTGTCATGTGTGTCATGTGTGGTGTGCAGGTGTGCCAGGAGGTGGGTGACATTGTTCATGTGTGTCATGTGTGGTGTGCCAGGAGGTGGGTGACATTGTTCATGTGTGTCATGTGTGGTGTGCCAGGAGGTGGGTGACATTGTTCATGTGTGTCATGTGTGGTGTGCAGGTGTGCCAGGAGGTGGGTGACATTGTTCATGTGTGTCATGTGTGGTGTGCCAGGAGGTGGGTGACATTGTTCATGTGTGTCATGTGTGGTGTGCAGGTGTGCCAGGAGGTGGGTGACATTGTTCATGTGTGTCATGTGTGGTGTGCAGGTGTGCCAGGAGGTGGGTGACATTGTTCATGTGTGTCATGTGTGGTGTGCCAGGAGGTGGGTGACATTGTTCATGTGTGTCATGTGTGGTGTGCAGGTGTGCCAGGAGGTGGGTGACATTGTTCATGTGTGTCATGTGTGGTGTGCCAGGAGGTGGGTGACATTGTTCATGTGTGTCATGTGTGGTGTGCAGGTGTGCCAGGAGGTGGGTGACATTGTTCATGTGTGTGGTGTGCAGGTGTGCCAGGAGGTGGGTGACATTGTTCATGTGTGTCATGTGTGGTGTGCAGGTGTGCCAGGAGGTGGGTGACATTGTTCATGTGTGTCATGTGTGGTGTGCAGGTGTGCCAGGAGGTGGGTGACATTGTTCATGTGTGTCATGTGTGGTGTGCAGGTGTGCCAGGAGGTGGGTGACATTGTTCATGTGTGTCATGTGTGGTGTGCAGGTGTGCCAGGAGGTGGGTGACATTGTTCATGTGTGGTGTGCAGGTGTGCCAGGAGGTGGGTGACATTGTTCATGTGTGTCATGTGTGGTGTGCAGGTGTGCCAGGAGGTGGGTGACATTGTTCATGTGTGTCATGTGTGGTGTGCAGGTGTGCCAGGAGGTGGGTGACATTGTTCATGTGTGTCATGTGTGGTGTGCAGGTGTGCCAGGAGGTGGGTGACATTGTTCATGTGTGTCATGTGTGGTGTGCAGGTGTGCCAGGAGGTGGGTGACATTGTTCATGTGTGTCATGTGTGGTGTGCAGGTGTGCCAGGAGGTGGGTGACATTGTTCATGTGTGTCATGTGTGGTGTGCAGGTGTGCCAGGAGGTGGGTGACATTGTTCATGTGTGTCATGTGTGGTGTGCAGGTGTGCCAGGAGGTGGGTGACATTGTTCATGTGTGTCATGTGTGGTGTGCAGGTGTGCCAGGAGGTGGGTGACATTGTTCATGTGTGTCATGTGTGGTGTGCAGGTGTGCCAGGAGGTGGGTGACATTGTTCATGTGTGTCATGTGTGGTGTGCAGGTGTGCCAGGAGGTGGGTGATATTGTCCATGTGTGTCATGTGTGGTGTGCAGGTGTGCCAGGAGGTGGGTGACATTGTTCATGTGTGTCATGTGTGGTGTGCAGGTGTGCCAGGAGGTGGGTGACATTGTTCATGTGTGTCATGTGTGGTGTGCAGGTGTGCCAGGAGGTGGGTGACATTGTTCATGTGTGTCATGTGTGGTGTGCAGGTGTGCCAGGAGGTGGGTGATATTGTCCATGTGTGTCATGTGTGGTGTGCAGGTGTGCCAGGAGGTGGGTGACATTGTTCATGTGTGTCATGTGTGGTGTGCAGGTGTGCCAGGAGGTGGGTGACATTGTTCATGTGTGTCATGAGTGGTGTGCAGGTGTGCCAGGAGGTGGGTGACATTGTTCATGTGTGTCATGTGTGGTGTGCAGGTGTGCCAGGAGGTGGGTGACATTGTTCATGTGTGTCATGTGTGGTGTGTAGGTGTGCCAGGAGGTGGGTGACATTGTTCATGTGTGGTGTGCAGGTGTGCCAGGAGGTGGGTGACATTGTTCATGTGTGTCATGAGTGGTGTGCAGGTGTGCCAGGAGGTGGGTGTGCCGGACGGGGTGGTGAACGTGGTGCCGTGCTCGCGAGGCCGGGTCCAGGAGCTAGGTGCTGCCCTCTGCGCCTCCCCGGACGTCAAGATACTCTCCTTCACCGGCTCCACTGTTGTGGGACAGGTAATGTTGCCTGTGTACCTCCGTCTCCCTCTGTCTCTGTCAAGTGTACCACACATTATCCTGTCAAGTGTACCTCACATTATGCTGTCAAGTGTACCTCACATTATGCTGTCACGTGTACCACACATTATGCTGTCAAGTGTACCTCACATTATCCTGTCAAGTGTACCTCACATTATGCTGTCACGTGTACCACACATTATGCTGTCACGTGTACCACACATTATGCTGTCACGTGTACCACACATTATCCTGTCACGTGTACCTCACATTATCTGTCACGTGTACCACACATTATGCTGTCACGTGTACCTCACATTATCCTGTCAAGTGTACCTCACATACACAACTGTCAAGTGTACCACACATTATGCTGTCACGTGTACCACACATTATGCTGTCAAGTGTACCACACATTATCCTGTCACGTGTACCACACATTATCCTGTCACGTGTACCACACATTATCCTGTCAAGTGTACCTCACATTATCCTGTCAAGTGTACCTCACATTATGCTGTCAAGTGTACCTCACATTATGCTGTCAAGTGTACCTCACATTATGCTGTCAAGTGTACCTCACATTATGCTGTCAAGTGTACCTCACATTATGCTGTCAAGTGTACCTCACATTATCCTGTCAAGTGTACCACACATTATGCTGTCACGTGTACCTCACATTACCCTGTCAAGTGTACCTCACATTATGCTGTCAAGTGTACCACACATTATCCTGTCAAGTGTACCACACATTATGCTGTCACGTGTACCTCACATTACCCTGTCAAGTGTACCTCACATTATCCTGTCAAGTGTACCTCACATACACAACTGTCAAGTGTACCTCACATACACAACTGTCAAGTGTACCTCACATTATACACAACTGTCAAGTGTACCTCACATACACAACTGTCAAGTGTACCACACATCCTGTCAAGTGTACCACACATTATGCTGTCACGTGTACCTCACATTATCCTGTCAAGTGTACCTCACATACACAACTGTCAAGTGTACCACACACTATACACAACTGTCAAGTGTACCACACATTATACACAACTGTAAAGTGTACCACACATTATACACAACTGTCAAGTGTATCACACATTATACACAACTGTCAAGTGTACCTCACATACACAACTGTCAAGTGTACCTCACATACACAACTGTCAAGTGTACCTCACATACACAACTGTCAAGTGTACCTCACATACACAACTGTCAAGTGTACCACACATTATACACAACTGTCAAGTGTACCACACATACACAACTGTCAAGAGTGTATCACACATTATACACAAGTGTCAAGTGTACCACATTATACACTGTATAATGACTGTACCCTCGTGTACCCACAGTAACTGTACCCTGGTGTACCCACAGTAACTGTACCCTGGTGTACCCACAGTAACTGTACCCTGGTGTACCCACAGTAACTGTACCCTGGTGTACCCACAGTAACTGTACCCTGGTGTACCCACAGTAACTGTACCCTCATGTACCCACAGTAACTGTACCCTGGTGTACCCACAGTAACTGTACCCTCGTGTACCCACAGTAACTGTACCCTGGTGTACCCACAGTAACTGTACCCTGGTGTACCCACAGTAACTGTACCCTGGTGTACCCACAGTAACTGTACCCTGGTGTACCCACAGTAACTGAACCCTGGTGTACCCACAGTAACTGTACCCTCGTGTACCCACAGTAACTGTACCCTCGTGTACCCACAGTAACTGTACCCTGGTGTACCCACAGTAACTGTACCCTCATGTACCCACAGTAACTGTACCCTGGTGTACCCACAGTAACTGTACCCTCGTGTACCCACAGTAACTGTACCCTGGTGTACCCACAGTAACTGTACCCTGGTGTACCCACAGTAACTGTACCCTGGTGTACCCACAGTAACTGTACCCTCATGTACCCACAGTAACTGTACCCTGGTGTACCCACAGTAACTGTACCCTGGTGTACCCACAGTAACTGTACCCTCGTGTACCCACAGTAACTGTACCCTGGTGTACCCACAGTAACTGTACCCTGGTGTACCCACAGTAACTGTACCCTGGTGTACCCACAGTAACTGTACCCTCATGTACCCACAGTAACTGTACCCTCGTGTACCCACAGTAACTGTACCCTGGTGTACCCACAGTAACTGTACCCTGGTGTACCCACAGTAACTGTACCCTGGTGTACCCACAGTAACTGTACCCTGGTGTACCCACAGTAACTGTACCCTCGTGTACCCACAGTAACTGTACCCTCATGTACCCACAGTAACTGTACCCTGGTGTACCCACAGTAACTGTACCCTGGTGTACCCACATTAACTGTACCCTCATGTACCCACAGTAACTGTACCCTGGTGTACCCACAGTGGCTGTACTCCAGGTGTGGGGCCACAGTAACTGTACCCTGGTGTACCCACAGTAACTGTACCCTGATGTACCCACAGTAACTGTACCCTGGTGTACCCACAGTGGCTGTACTCCAGGTGTGGGGCCACAGTAACTGTACCCTGGTGTACCCACAGTAACTGTACCCTCATGTACCCACATTAACTGTACCCTGGTGTACCCACAGTGGCTGTACTCCAGGTGTGGGGGCACCGTCAAGAAAGTGTCGCTGGAGCTGGGGGGCGACGCCCCGTTCATAGTGTTCCCGTCGGCCGACCTGGAGGCCGCTGTCAAGGGCGTCATGGCCGCCAAGTTCCGCAACACCGGACAGGTACTGTCTCCTCCCGTCCTCCTCTCCTCTCTCTTCTGTAATTATTAACATTATAATATATTGTGTCGGGGGACAGGAAGCCTGAGTGTATTAATACACCTTTGGCTTAAATCGAGGTCCCTCCTCCCCTCCCCCCCCCCCATGGTCTAGTTTCTGCCCCCCCCCCCCCCACACCCCCAGGATGCAGCTTCACAACAAGCTGACTAACTCCTGAGTACCTACTTACTGCTGGGTGAACAGAGGCATTAGGCACCACCACAGTGTCACTACCTCAGCCTTCTCCACTCCATCTGGGCCTATAGCCTTGGTCACATCCAACTCTAGCAAAAGTTTCCTTACATCTCCACTGGTAATCTCAAATTCTTCTAGTGGTGCCTGGTTAATTATTCCTTTTATTATCACTGGAACTTCTCCTTGCTCTAGTGTGAAGACTTCCTGGAATTTCATATTGAGTTCCTAGCACACTTCCTTGTCGTTTGTAGTGAATCTGTCTGCCCCTATCCTCAGTTTCATTACCTGTTCCTTCACTGTTCTCTTTCTCCTGATGCGACTGTGAAGCAAATCGGGTTGGGTCTTAGCCTTGCTTGCTTGTCGTTTTCATATTGCCCTTCTGCCNAAATGCAGAATAGAACCAGTGAAGAGCAGAGGTGCCATGGGCACAATCAGAGAACACTGTATAAACATCAGAGGTCCACGGTTGTTCAACGTCCTCCCAGCGAGCATAAGAAATAGTACAGGAACAACCGTGGACATCTTCAAGAGGAAACTAGATTGTTTCCTTCAAGGAGTGCCGGACCAACGGGCTGTGGTGGGTATGTGCCCTGCAGGCGCTCCAAGCAACAGCCTGGTGGACCAAACTCTCACAAGTCAAGCCTGGCCTCGGGCTGGGCTTGGGGAGTAGAAGAACTTGCAGAACCCCATCAACCAGGTATCAACCAGGTGGTGGTAGTGATAGTAGGTGGAGGAGAGTGTTGGTGAGGATTTTACTTGAATTTACCTGAGGGCCACTTTATTAGTGGCCTAGGTGAGGACTGGAAACCAGCGGTTTGTCAAAGGTTCCCCCATTTGTCCTGATGATCTTTTCCAGTTGTATTTTAAAGCCCATCAGAGTTTTGGCGTTTAGCGGTGCGGCGGGTAGGCGGTTCCACGGGTTAGTAACCCTGTGGGTTTAACAGCATCTGCTGTTCTCAGTCCAACATTGTGGCTTGTTGACCTTGAACCCGTCGCTCCTTGTTTGTGTTACATCTGACCTTTTGAAGACATTAACGGACCGACAACCTCCAAATTGTTCAGTGTATATGTTTACATTTTTTAGTATGTATGTAAAATAAATAAATAAAATTACTTAGTTGAATGTGAAAATATCACTAATGTAATCTCACCAACCCATTGTACCTTCTTGTATATAAAATATTATATATTATTAATATTATATATTATATTATTGTATTGTATATGTTTGGATGAGATCCGCCGTGTCATGCCTGGTCTACAGTGTTCTTAACCTCAGCTGTGGCCTTCAACTGTGTCTGATACGAGAGATAAGTGATAGGATATGATAATAGCAGGTGAAGGAGAAGGCTGGTGAGGAGTCTTCTCTAACTTTGTCTTGTACTCACCTAGTTGTGCTTGCGGGGGTTGAGCATCGGCTCTTTGGTCCCGCCTCTCAACCGTCAATCAACTGGTGTACAGGTTCCTGCGCCTACTGGGCTCTATCATATCTGTATTTGAAACTGTGTATGGAGTCAGCCTCCACCACATCACTGCCTAATGCATTCCATCCGTTAACTACTCTGACACTGAATTCTCTGACACTGACATTCTGAATTCTGTGTTTAACTAGGTATGGATTCCAGGCTGGAGCTGTATATTCCAGGATTGGTCTGACATAAGTGGTATACAGGGTTCTGAACGATTCCTTACACAAGTCTCTAAAGGCAGTTCTTATGTTGGCCAGTCTAGCATATGCCGCTGGTGATATCCTTTTGATGTGGGCTTCTGGGGACAGGTTCGGTGTGATATCAACCCCCAGATCTTTCTCTCTATTTGACTCTTGCAGGATTTCACCTCCCAGATGGTACCTTGTGTTCAGCCTTCTGCTCCCGTCGCCTAATTTCATTTCTTTACACTTTCCTGAGTTAAACGTTAGTAACCATTGTCTAGACCATTCCTCCAGTTTGTCCAGGTCATCCTGTAGTCTCTGTCTGTCTTCATCCGTCTCGATTCTTCTCATAACCTTTGCATCATCAGCAAATATTGAGAGAAATGAGTCTATACCCTCCGGAAGATCGTTTACATATATCAGAAACAGGATGTGTTCATGTACAGAGCCCTGACTTACTCCCTGTTTCCTGTTGCTTAGATGCTCCCTTATTCCCTGGAGCATCTTACCTTTAACTCTTGCCTGTTGCTCCAACTTTTGTAACAGCTTTTTATGGAGTACTGGCCCATGGATGGTGACTGTGGGCCATTATTGTGCACTGTGGACCATGGATGGTCACTGTGGACCATGGATGGTCACTGTGGACCATGGATGGTGACTGAGGACCATGGATGGTGACTGTGGACCATGCATGGTGACTGTGGACCATGCATGGTCACTGTGGACCATGGATGGTGACTGTGGACCATGGATGGTGACTGTGGACCATGGATAGTGACTGTGGACCATGGATGGTGACTGTGGACCATGGATGGTGACTGTGGACCATGGATGGTGACTGAAGACAATGGATGGTGACTGAGAGTCGCATTGTGGAGTAAAACTGTTATTACAGAGAGAAAGAGGAGCCATGACGTCGTGTGAGGTGATAGTGACGGAGGCATACATCGGAGGGTCGTGGAGGGCTGGACGGGGCGGCACCTTCCCGGTCCACGACCCGGCCACGGGCCAGGCAATAGCCAACGTCGCCGACTGTACCGTCGACGACCTCCACGAAGCTATCGGTAAGACCTCACACACCTTGTCCTGGCTGGAAAGGTCACAAACACATACATGTACCGCTGGTAAAGTCTTACGCAGACGCCGCCGGTAAGGTCACACACAGACGCCGCCGGTAAGGTCACACACACGCCGCCGGTAAGGTCACACAGACGTCGCCGGTAAGGTCACACACAGACGCCGCCGGTAAGGTCACATACAGACGCCGCCGGTAAGGTCACACACACGCCGCCGGTAAGGTCACACACAGACGCCGCCGGTAAGGTCACACACAGACGCCGCCGGTAAGGTCACACACAGACGCCGCCGGTAAGGTCACACACACACACGCCGCCGGTAAGGTCACACACACGCCGCCGGTAAGGTCACACACAGACGCCGCCGGTAAGGTCACACACACACGCCGCCGGTAAGGTCACACACAGACGCCGCCGGCAAGGTCACACACAGACGCCGCCGGTAAGGTCACACAGACGCCGCCGGTAAGGTCACACACAGACGCCGCCGGTAAGGTCACACAGACGTCGCCGGTAAGGTCACACACAGACGCAGCCGGTAAGGTCACACAGACGCCGCCGGTAAGGTCACACACAGACGCCGCCGGTAAGGTCACACACAGACGCCGCCGGTAAGGTCACACAGAGACGCCGCCGGTAAGGTCACACAGACGTCGCCGGTAAGCTCACACACAGACGTCGCCGGTAAGATCACACACAGACGTCGCCGGTAAGGTCACACACAGACGCCGCCGGTAAGGTCACACACAGACGCCGCCGGTAAGGTCACACACAGACGCCGCCGGTAAGGTCACACACAGACGCCGCCGGTAAGGTCACACACAGACGCCGCCGGTAAGGTCACACACAGACGCCGCCGGTAAGGTCACACACAGACGCCGCCGGTAAGGTCACACACAGACGCCGCCGGTAAGGTCACACACAGACGCCGCCGGTAAGGTCACACACAGACGCCGCCGGTAAGGTCACACACAGACGCCGCCGGTAAGGTCACACACAGACGCCGCCGGTAAGGTCACACACAGACGCCGCCGGTAAGGTCACACACAGACGCCGCCGGTAAGGTCACACACAGACGCCGCCGGTAAGGTCACACACAGACGCCGCCGGTAAGGTCACACACAGACGAAACCGGTAAGGTCACACACAGACGCCGCCGGTAAGGTCACACACAGACGCCGCCGGTAAGGTCACACACAGACGCCGCCGGTAAGGTCACACACAGACGCCGCCGGTAAGGTCACACACAGACGCCGCCGGTAAGGTCACACACAGACGCCGCCGGTAAGGTCACACACAGACGCCGCCGGTAAGGTCACACACAGACGCCGCCGGTAAGGTCATACACAGACGCCGCCGGTAAGGTCACACACAGACGTCGCCGGTAAGGTCACACACAGACGCCGCCGGTAAGGTCACACACACGTCGCCAGTAAGGTCACACACAGACGCCGCCGGTAAGGTCACACACAGACGCCGCCGATAAGGTCACACACAGACGCCGCCGGTAAGGTCACACACAGACGCCGCCGGTAAGGTCACACACAAACGCCGCCGGTAAGGTCACACACACACAGACGCCGCCGGTAAGGTCACACACACGCCGCCGGTAAGGTCACACACACACACAGACGCCGCCGGTAAGGTCACACAGAGACAATAATATCGCGGGTAAGGTCAGAGACACTAATATCACCGGTAAGGTCAGAGACACTAATATCACCGGTAAGGTCAGAGACACTAATATCACCGGTAAGGTCAGAGACACTTATATCACCGGTAAGGTCAGAGACACTAATATCGCGGGTAAGGTCACACAGGGGACACTAATATCGCGGGTAAGGTCACACAGGGGACACTAATACCGCCAGTAAGGTCACACAGGGGACACTAATACCGCCAGTAAGGTCACACAGGGGACACTAATACCGCCAGTAAGGTCACACAGGGGACACTAATACCGCCAGTAAGGTCAGAGACACTAATATCTTGGGTAAGGTCACACAGGGGACACTAATACCGCCAGTAAGGTCAGAGACACTAATATCTTGGGTAAGGTCACACAGGGGACACTAATACCCTGGGAGAAAAAATTCCTGGAATTGTGTAAAATCCTGGTTTGTGTCTCGGAGAGGCTGCAGGATCCAAGTAGAATTTCAGTTGCAATTCTTTTGACCATGTCGTAGCTCAGTCGATTAAGGTAGTGTCTGGGATGCTCTCGGACGTAAGTTCGAATCCTCGTCACGGCCCTTGTGGACTTGTTCTCCTCCCAGATTTCTAAGAAAAAAAACTATTATGAAAATAAATGTAATCAAATGAAGGATAACATGATAAAACATGAACACAATTTCCCAGACAATGTCGCGACCAAAGATCATATTCACTGTAAACATCAACCACTTACGTGCTAGTCATGCCCGTGCCACCTCTGGGTGGCTTAAGCTTCATCAATAAATCAGTGCCGACAATGGGAGACTTTAGTGATGGTGTGTGTGTGTGTGTGTGTGTGACAGAGGCGGCGAGCAAGGCCTACAGCACCTGGCGACTCACCACAGTGAAGGAGCGGGCGACTCTCCTCCTGAAGATCCGGGATGGTCTGCTGGCCAGCAAGGACGCCATCGCCACCACCCTCACCAGGGAGAATGTTCGTTGTCCTCACTTTATTGTTATCCTTTCTCTAGGTAACTTACTAGACCATTTATTACATCGTTTTGTTGGTAATATACTAGAACATTTATCTTGGACATCTACTGTGGCACAGTTATGACTAGGCTTGCAGCCTCAGCATAAATATATAATATATATACCATTGTATGCTTCATTAATTATTGTTTCGTATTTGTTTACTGTGCTTTAGGAATGGATATACCAATATTACATTATTTTTATCCTTTCCTTTTCTGGGAGTTACTTGAGAGACCTTCAGTTAATCTCTACCGTTGCCGTAATGACCAGATGTTGTCCGTGTTCCCGCCACAGGGTAAGCCCAGGGCTGAGGCGGCCGGGGAGGTGGGCTTCTCCGCCTCCTTCTTTGAGTGGTTCGCGGAGGAGGCGCGGCGCCAGTACGGGGAGACCATCCCCAGCAGCGTCGCCTCCAAGCGCATGATTACCATCCGGCAGCCAGTGGGTGTGGCCGCCCTCATCACACCGGTACGTTCTCTACGCCAGTGGTGGGTTCTCTACGCCAGTGGTGGGTTCTCTACGCCTGTGGTGGGTTCTCTACACCAGTGGTGGGTTCTCTACACCAGTGGTGGGTTCTCTACACCAGTGGTGGGTTCTCTACACCAGTGGTGGGTTCTCTACGCCAGTGGTGGGTTCTCTACGCCTGTGGTGGGTTCTCTACACCAGTGGTGGGTTCTCTACGCCAGTGGTGGGTTCTCTACGCCAGTGGTGGGTTCTCTACGCCAGTGGTGGGTTCTCTACACCAGTGGTGGGTTCTCTACGCCAGTGGTGGGTTCTCTACGCCAGTGGTGGGTTCTCTACACCAGTGGTGGGTTCTCTACACCAGTGGTGGGTTCTCTACACCAGTGGTGGGTTCTCTACACCAGTGGTGGGTTCTCTACACCAGTGGTGGGTTCTCTACACCAGTGGTGGGTTCTCTACACCAGTGGTGGGTTCTCTACACCAGTGGTGGGTTCTCTACACCTGTGGTGGGTTCTCTACGCCAGTGGTGGGTTCTCTACACCAGTGGTGGGTTCTCTACACCAGTGGTGGGTTCTCTACGCCAGTGGTGGGTTCTCTACGCCAGTGGTGGGTTCTCTACATCTGTGGTGGGTTCTCTACACCTGTGGTGGGTTCTCTACACCTGTGGTGGGTTCTCTACACCAGTGGTGGGTTCTCTACACCAGTGGTGGGTTCTCTACACCAGTGGTGGGTTCTCTACACCAGTGGTGGGTTCTCTACACCAGTGGTGGGTTCTCTACACCAGTGGTGGGTTCTCTACACCAGTGGTGGGTTCTCTACACCAGTGGTGGGTTCTCTACACCAGTGGTGGGTTCTCTACACCAGTGGTGGGTTCTCTACACCAGTGGTGGGTTCTCTACGCCAGTGGTGGGTTCTCTACACCAGTGGTGGGTTCTCTACGCCAGTGGTGGGTTCTCTACACCAGTGGTGGGTTCTCTACACCAGTGGTGGGTTCTCTACGCCAGTGGTGGGTTCTCTACGCCAGTGGTGGGTTCTCTACGCCAGTGGTGGGTTCTCTACGCCAGTGGTGGGTTCTCTACACCAGTGGTGGGTTCTCTACACCAGTGGTGGGTTCTCTACGCCAGTGGTGGGTTCTCTACGCCAGTGGTGGGTTCTCTACACCTGTGGTGGGTTCTCTACACCTGTGGTGGGTTCTCTACACCAGTGGTGGGTTCTCTACACCAGTGGTGGGTTCTCTACACCAGTGGTGGGTTCTCTACGCCAGTGGTGGGTTCTCTACACCAGTGGTGGGTTCTCTACACCAGTGGTGGGTTCTCTACACCAGTGGTGGGTTCTCTACGCCAGTGGTGGGTTCTCTACGCCAGTGGTGGGTTCTCTACGCCAGTGGTGGGTTCTCTACGCCAGTGGTGGGTTCTCTACACCAGTGGTGGGTTCTCTACGCCAGTGGTGGGTTCTCTACACCAGTGGTGGGTTCTCTACACCAGTGGTGGGTTCTCTACACCAGTGGTGGGTTCTCTACGCCAGTGGTGGGTTCTCTACACCAGTGGTGGGTTCTCTACTCATTTATGTTTACACTTATTTCAGTTTATCATTGATTTTTGATCATGCACCAGTATTCTCCAGTCTAGAGCACTGGGGGGGTCAAGCACTGGGCGGGTCAAGCACTGGTCGGGTCAAGCACTGGGCGGGTCAAGCACTGGGCGGGTCAAGCACTGGGCGGGTCAAGCACTGGGCGGGTCAAGCACTGGGCGGGTCAAGCACTGGTCGGGTCAAGCACTGGTCGGGTCAAGCACTGGGCGGGTCAAGCACTGGGCGGGTCAAGCAACAACGCTGGGGCTCCTAATTCTTCTCCTCTCTTGATTCGTTCTGATGTTCCCTTTGTCCCCTTACTTTTTCCTTCGCCTCTCCATTGTTCTGCTGCTCGTATCTTTGTGGGGAAATGGTGCACAGTTTGTTCCATTTATCTCCCCCCGAGTGTCCCGCTTTGTCTTCCTGATCTGAAACACCTACTGGACTCCTTGCCGGAGCCTGTGCTCCTGCTGGGTGATTTCAATTGTCGTCATTCCCTTTGGGGTGATGTTCTGACGAACACCCGAGGTCGCCTTCTTGAGCAGTTTATCCTCTCTTCTTCCCTGTCTATTCTGAATTCTGGTGAGCCCACGCATTTGGACTCTCGGACTCGCACCCTTTCCTGTCTTGATCTTTCTCTTTGCTTGTCTTCTCTTTACTTAGATTTCATGTGGCAGGTTCTTGATGACCTCCATGGCAGTGACCATTTCCCCATCCTTGTTACCTTTTTCTCTTTTCGCCCTCCCCTCTCCTTCCCTAGGTGACAGTTTGCTAAAGCGGACTGGAACCTATTTACCCTCAGTGCTGCTCTCTCTGACCACTCCCTCGCTCTCTCCTCCTTTTTCATGACACTGTTTTCGATGCTGCCCTCCGCTCTATTCCTCTCGGGGTCCATAGAAGTGCGTTCCCTGGTGGAATGTAGACTGTCCTCGGGCTGTCCACTGTAAGCGTGCAGCCTGGAAGAGACACCGCCGTCGGCAGACGGCCGATTCTTTTCTTTTCTTTCGGAAAGCGAGTGTGGTGGCACGTAGGGCCATCCGTACAGCTAAACGTGAATGTTGGGCATCTTATGTCTCCACCCCTACGTCCGAAACTCCTCTGCCACAGATCTGGAAGTGTATCCGCAAGATAGCGGGCAAGTTCGTTCCCGATGTTTCACCAGTCCTTCACCTCCATGGTACTCTTGTGGCGGACCCGTTGCAGGTTGCTGCCGAATTGGGTTCCCACTTTTCTTCTGTTAGCTCTGGTCTTCATCTTCCCCAATCTTTCCTTCTTCGTAAACCTGTCCTTGAATCACGTCCTTTAGATTTCTACACTCATCTTTGACTTTCCTATAATGATGCCTTCTCTCTCTCTGAACTTCGTTCTGCCCTGGCCCTCTGCGGTTCTACGGCGGCGGGCTCCGATGGCATTCATTATGAGATGCTTCGCCATCTCCCTCCGTGCACGTCTCAGTATTTACTGAGATTGTATAATCGGATCTGGGAGTCGTCGTCAGTCCCTGAGGACTGGCTCGATGCCGTTGTCCTACCTGTTTGCAAACCAGGGTCTCGGGGAACATCCCCTAAGGACTTTCGCCCTATTGCCCTCACAAGTTGTGTCTGCAAACTCTTTGAACGTTTGGTTAACGTTTGTCTGATGTGCTTCCTGGAACACCATCACCTCCTCTCCCCTTCTCAATTTGGTTTCTGCAAGTGCCACAGCACAACAGATGTTCTGGTGAACTTGGAGGTCTATACTGCTTTTGCTGCAAAGACCTCCATTGTTGCCGTCCTTTTTGACCTGGAAAATGCTTACGACACCACATGGCATTATCATATTCTATCCCATCTTCATTCTTATAGCCTTCATGGTCATCTCCCTCTCTCTGCAGCTTCCTCTCTTGTCTTTCCTTTTGGGTGAGGCTTGGTACCACTCTCTCTGCCTCTTTTCAGCAATACGAAGGTGTGCCCCAAGGTAGTGTTCTGAGCACTACTCTCTTTCTGGTTGCCCTCAATGGTCTTTTTTCCTCTCTTCCTTCAGGCGTCTTCTCCGCTCTTTATGTCGATGATCTTACCCTTTGCTGTCAGGGTGATGATTCGCCTCTCCTTCAATGCCGGCTTCAACTTGCGATTGATGCCATGTCGTCTTGGGCCACTGATCATGGCTTCAAGTTCTCTTCTGCTAAGACTTGTGCCATGACTTTTACTCGGAAACGGGTCGTTCTTCGTCCCTCTTTGTCACTTTATGGTCATCCTCTTGAGTACAAAGATTCCGCGAAGCTTTTGAGGTTATTCTTTGACACTAGATTGTCTTGGTCTCCCCATATCTCTTACCTCCGTGTTGAGTGCTCTAAGGCTCTTGCCCTCCTTCGGGTATTGTCCCATACTTCTTGGGGAGCAGATAGGTGCACTCTCCTTGCTTTACATTCCTCTCTCGTCCTGTCTAAGCTCGATTATAGTTGCCCTGCTTACTCATCTGCTTCTCCTTCTACTCTTCACCGTCTTGATGCTTTGCACCATACTGGGTTGTGCCTCAGTTCTGGTGCCTTTCGTTCGACTCCCATCCTCAGCTTGTATGTTGACACTGGCTTCCTATCTCTCAAAGACCACCGTGATCGCTACTGTCTTCGCTATCTAGTGTGGTCCTTGCAACATCTTTCCTCTCGCCTCTGTTGTGCTTTAACTTTTACCCCTCTTGAGGTTCCTGTTCCTCTTCACCGCCTCCCTCTTTCTATCCATCCAGTGGTTGTCGAGATCCAGCATTGGCTGTTTCTTGTTCACAGTAAATTTAAGTCGGTTGAGTTTTGTTGGGTTCCCAGCCATATTGGTGTCTCATTAAATGAGCGTGCGGATGCTGCCGCCAGGGAAGCTGTCCGCTCTTGTCCTATCTCTCGTAAAGGCATTCCTTATTCCAACTTTTACCCGGTTATCCATTCCTCCATCCTTACCTGTTGGCAGGTTTGTTGGTCGTCTATTACTGGTAACAAACTACGTTCTCTTAAAGGTTGTGTGTCCTCCTGCCACCGTAACCGGCGATGGGAAATTGCTCTGGCGAGGTTGCGTATTGGCCACACTCGCTTAACTCACGGTCACTTGATGGAGCGCCGACCTGCTCCTTATTGTCCTAATTGCATTGTTCCTCTTACGGTCATGCATATCCTTGTTGAGTGTCCTGACTTCCGGGACGAGCGTGTGTCTTGTTTTCCGACTGTCCCCCGCGGTCGCTTGTCTCTCGATAGTATTCTCGGTGACTCGGATACTTTTGATATTGTTCGCCTTATGCATTTCTGTTCTCGTATTGCGTCCTTGGTGATATTTAGCGCCCTCGTGATTATCCCACACATTTGATGGTGCTACATATAACCTTCCCAGTTTGGTGCCATCCTTTTGATAATTATTTACTAACCATTTGACTCCCAACTATAGTCCCACATTGGGCGCCGGATATCTGAGATTACTTTAAGCTTGAACCACTACTGCAAGCAGTTAGGCTAATTATCAACACAGTATAAACTGCCTTGAGCAAAAGCTACAAGGTCTCCAGAGCCAACTGGGGTCTTGGGCCATCTTTCCAGCCGCCACCCCCACCCCCACCCCCAGCCACAACTGCCACCCACAGCCACCACCGTCAACGGCCACCACCCCCAGCCACTGCTGCCACCTCCTCCAGCTGTCCCTAAAAGATCAACTAATTAATAATTCTGTCCAAAATTGCTTATATGTCAACCAGATAAGAACACTTTCTTATGGCTAGCGAAGTCTGTGTCAATAATATGTGACTGTTGTGCCACAACATTATGGTTCGCTGGTAGCTTTGATAAAACTCGTGCAAACATGTTCACTGGGATAAGGTTGAGTTAATAATGGCATCTCCTCGTCTTCTCCGGGCTAGGGATGTGTCCACTAGCACGGTTCTAAATCTGTCTTTATCGACTTACGGAAGTAGACTGGTTTTATTTACGTTTTAATTATATCCAGTCATGGGTAACACTTTTTTTACTGTTCCTAGTGCCCAGACTAGCAGTTTAAAGATTATTGGATATAAATTTTATAGGTAAATAGAAATTAGGTGACATGGCAAGATTTCCATCTTTATTTCTTTGTATGATTAACTAAGCTATTTTATGGTTAGTGTTATTATTTGCCTAACATGATTGTGTTTGCTTGGTATGCTAAAAAATAATATTTAGTGTCGGAATTTCCGACATAATTCCCGAGGGGAGAAACACGGATCGGAGTCCACTGTTTAGGACTGGCAAACACTTCGTTGCTCTTATTCAGAATTATAATATTGTTTAAGATTTAGTTTGCACTGTTGTCCTTTAAGTTTTAGTTGTGCACTGTGAAAGGACTGTTGCGGCAGTCCTTTCACTGTGGATGTTTCACACTAGAGCTGCAGGGATGGGGAGTCTTTGTTGAGTCTACATCAGCAAGGTCACTAACCCCGTGCCCTGTCAACAAGGTCACTAACCCCGTGCCCTGTCAACAAGGTCACTAACCCCGTGCCCTGTCAACAAGGTCACTAACCCCATGCCCTGTCAACAAGGTCACTAACCCCGTGCTCCATCAACAAGGTCACTAACCCCGTGCCCTGTCAACAAGGTCACTAACCCCATGCCCTGTCAACAAGGTCACTAACCCCGTGCTCCATCAACAAGGTCACTAACCCCGTGCCCTGTCAACAAGGTCACTAACCCCATGCCCTGTCAACAAGGTCACTAACCCCATGCCCTGTCAACAAGGTCACTAACCCCGTGCCCTGTCAACAAGGTCACTAACCCCATGCCCTGTCAACAAGGTCACTAACCCCGTGCTCCATCAACAAGGTCACTAACCCCGTGCCCTGTCAACAAGGTCACTAACCCCGTGCCCTGTCAACAAGGTCACTAACCCCGTGCCCTGTCAACAAGGTCACTAACCCCATGCCCTGTCAACAAGGTCACTAACCCCGTGCTCCATCAACAAGGTCACTAACCCCGTGCCCTGTCAACAAGGTCACTAACCCCATGCCCTGTCAACAAGGTCACTAACCCCATGCCCTGTCAACAAGGTCACTAACCCCGTGCCCTGTCAACAAGGTCACTAACCCCATGCCCTGTCAACAAGGTCACTAACCCCGTGCTCCATCAACAAGGTCACTAACCCCGTGCCCTGTCAACAAGGTCACTAACCCCGTGCCCTGTCAACAAGGTCACTAACCCCGTGCCCTGTCAACAAGGTCACTAACCCCGTGCCCTCTCCTCCCCACAGTGGAACTTCCCCATCGCCATGCTGGCCAGGAAGGTGTCGGCCGCCCTGGCCGCCGGCTGCACCTGCGTCATCAAGCCGGCTGAGGACACGCCCCTCGTCGCTCTCGCCTTCGCTAAGGTAAACCACGGGCACCAGGCAGGTCCCTGGGCACCAGGCAGGTCCCGGGGCACCAGGCAGGCCCCGGGGCACCAGGCAGGCCTCGGGGCACCAGGCAGGCCTCGGGGCACCAGGCAGGCCCCGGGGCACCAGGCAGGTCCCGGGGCACCAGGCAGGTCCCGGGGCACCAGGCAGGCCCCGGGGCACCAGGCAGGTCCCGGGGCACCAGGCAGGTCCCGGGGCACCAGGCAGGTCCCGGGGCACCAGGCAGGCCCCGGGGCACCAGGCAGGTCCCGGGGCACCAGGCAGGTCCCGGGGCACCAGGCAGGCCCCGGGGCACCAGGCAGGTCCCGGGGCACCAGGCAGGCCCCGGGGCACCAGGCAGGTCCCGGGGCACCAGGCAGGTCCCGGGGCACCAGGCAGGCCCCTGGGCACCAGGCAGGCCCCGGGGCACCAGGCAGGTCCCGGGGCACCAGGCAGGCCCCGGGGCACCAGGCAGGCCCCGGGGCACCAGGCAGGCCCCTGGGCACCAGGCAGGCCCCGGGGCACCAGGCAGGCCCCGGGCACCAGGCAGGCCCCGGGCACCAGGCAGGTCCCTGGGCACCAGGCAGGCCCCGGGGCACCAGGCAGGTCCCGGGGCACCAGGCAGGTCCCGGGGCACCAGGCAGGTCCCGGGGCACCAGGCAGGTCCCGGGGCACCAGGCAGGCCCCGGGGCACCAGGCAGGTCCCGGGGCACCAGGCAGGCCCCGGGGCACCAGGCAGGCCCCGGGGCACCAGGCAGGTCCCTGGGCACCAGGCAGGCCCCGGGGCACCAGGCAGGTCCCGGGGCACCAGGCAGGTCCCGGGGCACCAGGCAGGTCCCGGGGCACCAGGCAGGTCCCGGGGCACCAGGCAGGCCCCGGGGCACCAGGCAGGTCCCGGGCACCAGGCAGGCCCCGGGGCACCAGGCAGGCCCGGGGCACCAGGCAGGTCCCGGGGCACCAGGCAGGTCCCGGGGCACCAGGCAGGCCCCGGGCACCAGGCAGGTCCCGGGGCACCAGGCAGGTCCCGGGGCACCAGGCAGGCCCCGGGGCACCAGGCAGGCCCCGGGGCACCAGGCAGGTCTGTATTATTTCTCTGCAAGATATAATAAAGTATACAGGTGTGTTGTCCACAATACAGGTGTGTTGTCCACAATACAGGTGTGTTGTCCACAATACAGGTGTATTGAGAAGTGTGATAAACTCTGGTGATAAGAGTGAACGCGGGTGACATTGTTCATGTGTGTCATGTGTGGTGTGCAGGTGTGCCAGGAGGTGGGTGACATTGTTCATGTGTGTCATGTGTGGTGTGCAGGTGTGCCAGGAGGTGGGTGACATTGTTCATGTGTGTCATGTGTGGTGTGCAGGTGTGCCAGGAGGTGGGTGACATTGTTCATGTGTGTCATGTGTGGTGTGTAGGTGTGCCAGGAGGTGGGTGACATTGTTCATGTGTGGTGTGCAGGTGTGCCAGGAGGTGGGTGACATTGTTCATGTGTGTCATGTGTGGTGTGCAGGTGTGCCAGGAGGTGGGTGACATTGTTCATGTGTGGTGTGCAGGTGTGCCAGGAGGTGGGTGACATTGTTCTTGTGTGTCATGTGTGGTGTGCAGGTGTGCCAGGAGGTGGGTGACATTGTTCATGTGTGTCATGTGTGGTGTGCAGGTGTGCCAGGAGGTGGGTGACATTGTTCATGTATTCACTTAGTTGTATTTTACGGGGGTTGAGCTTTGCTCTTTCGGCCCGCCTCTCAACTGTCAATCAACTGTTTACTAACTTTTTTTTTTTCCCACACCACACACACACACACACCAGGAAGCAGCCCGTGACAGCTGACTAACTCCCAGGTACCTATTTACTGCTAGGTAACAGGGGCATTCAGGGTGAAAGAAACTTTGCCCATTTGTTTCTGCCGGGTGCGGGAATCGAACCCGCGCCACAGAATTACGAATCCTGCACGCTATCCACCAGGCTACCTGGCCCCCTCAACAAGGTCACTAACCCCATGCCCTGTCAACAAGGTCACTAACCCCATGCCCTGTCAACAAGGGCATGTGTGTCAGGTGTGTTGTCATGTGTGTCATGTGTGGTGTGCAGGTGTGCCAGGAGGTGGGTGACATTGTTCATGTGTGTCATGTGTGGTGTGCCAGGAGGTGGGTGACATTGTTCATGTGTGTCATGTGTGGTGTGCCAGGAGGTGGGTGACATTGTTCATGTGTGTCATGTGTGGTGTGCAGGTGTGCCAGGAGGTGGGTGACATTGTTCATGTGTGTCATGTGTGGTGTGCCAGGAGGTGGGTGACATTGTTCATGTGTGTCATGTGTGGTGTGCAGGTGTGCCAGGAGGTGGGTGACATTGTTCATGTGTGTCATGTGTGGTGTGCAGGTGTGCCAGGAGGTGGGTGACATTGTTCATGTGTGTCATGTGTGGTGTGCCAGGAGGTGGGTGACATTGTTCATGTGTGTCATGTGTGGTGTGCAGGTGTGCCAGGAGGTGGGTGACATTGTTCATGTGTGTCATGTGTGGTGTGCAGGTGTGCCAGGAGGTGGGTGACATTGTTCATGTGTGGTGTGCAGGTGTGCCAGGAGGTGGGTGACATTGTTCATGTGTGTCATGTGTGGTGTGCAGGTGTGCCAGGAGGTGGGTGACATTGTTCATGTGTGTCATGTGTGGTGTGCAGGTGTGCCAGGAGGTGGGTGACATTGTTCATGTGTGTCATGTGTGGTGTGCAGGTGTGCCAGGAGGTGGGTGACATTGTTCATGTGTGTCATGTGTGGTGTGCAGGTGTGCCAGGAGGTGGGTGACATTGTTCATGTGTGTCATGTGTGGTGTGCAGGTGTGCCAGGAGGTGGGTGACATTGTTCATGTGTGTCATGTGTGGTGTGCAGGTGTGCCAGGAGGTGGGTGACATTGTTCATGTGTGTCATGTGTGGTGTGCAGGTGTGCCAGGAGGTGGGTGACATTGTTCATGTGTGTCATGTGTGGTGTGCAGGTGTGCCAGGAGGTGGGTGACATTGTTCATGTGTGTCATGTGTGGTGTGCAGGTGTGCCAGGAGGTGGGTGACATTGTTCATGTGTGTCATGTGTGGTGTGCAGGTGTGCCAGGAGGTGGGTGACATTGTCCATGTGTGTCATGTGTGGTGTGCAGGTGTGCCAGGAGGTGGGTGACATTGTTCATGTGTGTCATGTGTGGTGTGCAGGTGTGCCAGGAGGTGGGTGACATTGTTCATGTGTGTCATGTGTGGTGTGCAGGTGTGCCAGGAGGTGGGTGACATTGTTCATGTGTGTCATGTGTGGTGTGCAGGTGTGCCAGGAGGTGGGTGATATTGTCCATGTGTGTCATGTGTGGTGTGCAGGTGTGCCAGGAGGTGGGTGACATTGTTCATGTGTGTCATGTGTGGTGTGCAGGTGTGCCAGGAGGTGGGTGACATTGTTCATGTGTGTCATGTGTGGTGTGCAGGTGTGCCAGGAGGTGGGTGACATTGTTCATGTGTGTCATGTGTGGTGTGCAGGTGTGCCAGGAGGTGGGTGACATTGTTCATGTGTGTCATGTGTGGTGTGTAGGTGTGCCAGGAGGTGGGTGACATTGTTCATGTGTGGTGTGCAGGTGTGCCAGGAGGTGGGTGACATTGTTCATGTGTGTCATGAGTGGTGTGCAGGTGTGCCAGGAGGTGGGTGACATTGTTCATGTGTGTCATGTGTGGTGTGCAGGTGTGCCAGGAGGTGGGTGACATTGTTCATGTGTGTCATGTGTGGTGTGTAGGTGTGCCAGGAGGTGGGTGACATTGTTCATGTGTGGTGTGCAGGTGTGCCAGGAGGTGGGTGACATTGTTCATGTGTGTCATGTGTGGTGTGCAGGTGTGCCAGGAGGTGGGTGTGCCGGACGGGGTGGTGAACGTGGTGCCGTGCTCGCGAGGCCGGGTCCAGGAGCTAGGTGCTGCCCTCTGCGCCTCCCCGGACGTCAAGATACTCTCCTTCACCGGCTCCACTGTTGTGGGACAGGTAATGTTGCCTGTGTACCTCCGTCTCCCTCTGTCTCTGTCAAGTGTACCACACATTATCCTGTCAAGTGTACCTCACATTATGCTGTCAAGTGTACCTCACATTATGCTGTCACGTGTACCACACATTATGCTGTCAAGTGTACCACACATTATCCTGTCACGTGTACCTCACATTATCCTGTCAAGTGTACCTCACATTATGCTGTCACGTGTACCTCACATTATCCTGTCAAGTGTACCTCACATTATGCTGTCACGTGTACCACACATTATGCTGTCACGTGTACCTCACATTATCCTGTCAAGTGTACCACACATTATCCTGTCAAGTGTACCACACATTATGCTGTCACGTGTACCTCACATTACCCTGTCAAGTGTACCTCACATTATGCTGTCAAGTGTACCACACATTATCCTGTCACGTGTACCACACATTATCCTGTCACGTGTACCTCACATTATCCTGTCAAGTGTACCTCACATTATCCTGTCACGTGTACCTCACATTATGCTGTCAAGTGTACCACACATTATCCTGTCACGTGTACCACACATTATGCTGTCACGTGTACCTCACATTATCCTGTCAAGTGTACCTCACATTATCCTGTCAAGTGTACCTCACATTATGCTGTCAAGTGTACCACACATTATCCTGTCAAGTGTACCTCACATTATGCTGTCAAGTGTACCTCACATTATGCTGTCAAGTGTACCTCACATTATGCTGTCAAGTGTACCTCACATTATCCTGTCAAGTGTACCACACATTATGCTGTCACGTGTACCTCACATTACCCTGTCAAGTGTACCTCACATTATGCTGTCAAGTGTACCACACATTATCCTGTCAAGTGTACCACACATTATGCTGTCACGTGTACCTCACATTACCCTGTCAAGTGTACCTCACATTATCCTGTCAAGTGTACCTCACATACACAACTGTCAAGTGTACCTCACATACACAACTGTCAAGTGTACCTCACATTATACACAACTGTCAAGTGTACCTCACATACACAACTGTCAAGTGTACCACACATCCTGTCAAGTGTACCACACATTATGCTGTCACGTGTACCTCACATTATCCTGTCAAGTGTACCTCACATACACAACTGTCAAGTGTACCACACACTATACACAACTGTCAAGTGTACCACACATTATACACAACTGTAAAGTGTACCACACATTATACACAACTGTCAAGTGTATCACACATTATACACAACTGTCAAGTGTACCTCACATACACAACTGTCAAGTGTACCTCACATACACAACTGTCAAGTGTACCTCACATACACAACTGTCAAGTGTACCTCACATACACAACTGTCAAGTGTACCACACATTATACACAACTGTCAAGTGTACCACACATTACACAACTGTCAAGAGTGTATCACACATTATACACAAGTGTCAAGTGTACCACATTATACACTGTATAATGACTGTACCCTCGTGTACCCACAGTAACTGTACCCTGGTGTACCCACAGTAACTGTACCCTGGTGTACCCACAGTAACTGTACCCTGGTGTACCCACAGTAACTGTACCCTGGTGTACCCACAGTAACTGTACCCTGGTGTACCCACAGTAACTGTACCCTCATGTACCCACAGTAACTGTACCTTGGTGTACCCACAGTAACTGTACCCTCGTGTACCCACAGTAACTGTACCCTGGTGTACCCACAGTAACTGTACCCTGGTGTACCCACAGTAACTGTACCCTGGTGTACCCACAGTAACTGTACCCTGGTGTACCCACAGTAACTGAACCCTGGTGTACCCACAGTAACTGTACCCTCGTGTACCCACAGTAACTGTACCCTCGTGTACCCACAGTAACTGTACCCTGGTGTACCCACAGTAACTGTACCCTCATGTACCCACAGTAACTGTACCCTGGTGTACCCACAGTAACTGTACCCTCGTGTACCCACAGTAACTGTACCCTGGTGTACCCACAGTAACTGTACCCTGGTGTACCCACAGTAACTGTACCCTGGTGTACCCACAGTAACTGTACCCTCATGTACCCACAGTAACTGTACCCTGGTGTACCCACAGTAACTGTACCCTGGTGTACCCACAGTAACTGTACCCTCGTGTACCCACAGTAACTGTACCCTGGTGTACCCACAGTAACTGTACCCTGGTGTACCCACAGTAACTGTACCCTGGTGTACCCACAGTAACTGTACCCTCATGTACCCACAGTAACTGTACCCTCGTGTACCCACAGTAACTGTACCCTGGTGTACCCACAGTAACTGTACCCTGGTGTACCCACAGTAACTGTACCCTGGTGTACCCACAGTAACTGTACCCTGGTGTACCCACAGTAACTGTACCCTGGTGTACCCACAGTAACTGTACCCTCGTGTACCCACAGTAACTGTACCCTCATGTACCCACAGTAACTGTACCCTGGTGTACCCACAGTAACTGTACCCTGGTGTACCCACATTAACTGTACCCTCATGTACCCACAGTAACTGTACCCTGGTGTACCCACAGTGGCTGTACTCCAGGTGTGGGGCCACAGTAACTGTACCCTGGTGTACCCACAGTAACTGTACCCTGATGTACCCACAGTAACTGTACCCTGGTGTACCCACAGTGGCTGTACTCCAGGTGTGGGGCCACAGTAACTGTACCCTGGTGTACCCACAGTAACTGTACCCTCATGTACCCACATTAACTGTACCCTGGTGTACCCACAGTGGCTGTACTCCAGGTGTGGGGGCACCGTCAAGAAAGTGTCGCTGGAGCTGGGGGGCGACGCCCCGTTCATAGTGTTCCCGTCGGCCGACCTGGAGGCCGCTGTCAAGGGCGTCATGGCCGCCAAGTTCCGCAACACCGGACAGGTACTGTCTCCTCCCGTCCTCCTCTCCTCTCTCTTCTGTAATTATTAACATTATAATATATTGTGTCGGGGGACAGGAAGCCTGAGTGTATTAATACACCTTTGGCTTAAATCGAGGTCCCTCCTCCTCCCTCCCCCCCCCCATGGTCTAGTTTCTGCCCCCCCCCCCCCCACACCCCCAGGATGCAGCTTCACAACAAGCTGACTAACTCCTGAGTACCTACTTACTGCTGGGTGAACAGAGGCATTAGGCACCACCACAGTGTCACTACCTCAGCCTTCTCCACTCCATCTGGGCCTATAGCCTTGGTCACATCCAACTCTAGCAAAAGTTTCCTTACATCTCCACTGGTAATCTCAAATTCTTCTAGTGGTGCCTGGTTAATTATTCCTTTTATTATCACTGGAACTTCTCCTTGCTCTAGTGTGAAGACTTCCTGGAATTTCATATTGAGTTCCTAGCACACTTCCTTGTCGTTTGTAGTGAATCTGTCTGCCCCTATCCTCAGTTTCATTACCTGTTCCTTCACTGTTCTCTTTCTCCTGATGCGACTGTGAAGCAAATCGGGTTGGGTCTTAGCCTTGCTTGCTTTGTCGTTTTCATATTGCCCTTCTGCCTCTCTTCTCACCCTGACGTATTCATTCCTGGCTCTCTGGTAACCTTCTCTCCTCTCGTGTGTCCTGTTATTTCTATATTTTCTCCATTGCTCCTTTACTTTGTTGCTTAGCTTGTTTACATCTCTGATTAAACCATGGCCTGTGTGTACTCACCTAGTTGTGCTTGCGGGGGTTGAGCTCTGGCTCTTTGGTCCCGCCTCTCAACTGTCAATCAACTGGTGTACAGATTCCTGAGCCTACTGGGCTCTATCATATCTACACTTGAAACTGTGTATGGAGTCAGTTTCCACCACATCACTGCCTAATGCATTACACCTGTTAACTACTCTGACACTGAAAAAGTTCTTTCCAACGTCCCTGTGGCTCATGTGGGTACTCAGTTTCCACCTGTGTCCCCTTGTTTGTGTAACACCAGTGTTAAACAGTTTATCTTTATCTACCCTGTCAATTCCTCTGAGAATTTTGTAGGTAGTGATCATGTCTCCCCTTACTCTTCTATCATCCAGTGTCGTGAGGTGCATTTCCCGCAGCCTTTCTTCGTAACTCATGCCTCTTAGTTCTGGGACTAGTCTAATGGCATATCTTTGAACTTTTTCCAGCTTCGTCTTGTGCTTGACAAGGTACGGGCTCCATGCTGGGACCGCATACTCCCGATTGGTCTTACATATGTGGTGTACAAGATTCTGAATGATTCCTTACACAGGTTCCTGAAGGCTGTTCTGATGTTAGCCAGCCTCGCATATGCCGCAGACGTTATTGTTTTTATGTGGGCTTCAGGATTCAGGTTTGGTGTGATATCAACTCCTAGATATGTCTCTCTTTCTGTTTCACGAAGTACTTCATTTCCCATTCGGTATCCTGTGTCTGGCCTCCTGTTTCCACTGCCTAGTTACATGACCTTGCATTTACTCGCGTTGAACTTCAACAGCCATTTGTTAGACCATTCCTTCAATCTGTCTAGGTCATCCTGTTTTAATCCTCATATTTTTTGCATCATCAGCAAAAATTGTGTGTTTGCTCACCTTGATGTTCTCATTTAGATGTGCTTGCAAGGACAAGCTCGGCTCATAGCTGCAGCAAGCCTTTAATTTTAATGTATTGATTCAGTTCCGACATTTTGCTTACTATATTTACGTTTAAAAGTGTACCGAGTTAGCTATATGTGTATGTAGATGTGTTGTGTAGCCTGGTGAATGATAGACATGTCATGACCTGCTAACATGGTGTCATATACCCCTGGCATGATAGACATGTCATGACCTGCTAACATGGTGCCATATACCCCTGGCATGATAGACATGTCGTGACCTGCTAACATGGTGTCATATACCCCTGGCATGATAGACATGTCATGACCTGCTAACATGGTGTCATATACCCCTGGCATGATAGACATGTCATGACCTGCTAACATGGTGTCATATACCCCTGGCGTGTACAGACATGCGTGACAGCCAACCGTATCTTCGTGCACGAGAGTATCCACGACGACTTGGTGTCGCGCCTGGCGCGGGCCATGGACCAGCAGCTGAAGGTGGGCAGCGGCCTCGACCCCACCGTCACCCAGGGACCACTCATCAACTCCCGCCAGCTACACAGAGTATGTCCACTCCTATCAATCATCATCATCTTCATCATATCATCAACATTATCGTCATCGTCGTCATCATAATGGTATCATCATTTTAAGAGTAACCAGAAATGGTTACTGGTTAATGGTTACAGATTTCACCTAACCAGAAATGTTCTACAATTCAAGGGACTAAGAATGTGTAATGACCTTCCCAATCATGTCAAAGACTGTACCTCTCTCAACCAGTTTAAGATGAAAACTAAGTACTACCTAATTAACTCCGTGTAACCTACCTCACCCCTAAATGTCAACCCATGTCTTGCTATTTACAAACAATACTGTTTGTTGACCAAGTTGTATAACTACTGCTTTCTGCCATGTTCCCCCTCAACCTTTTTTCCCTCTTTTCAACATAATTTATACTTTAATCTCAATTAGTATTAACCTTTAGTATAAATGTTTCCCCATTAGTGGCTTTAGGTGTTATAAATAAATAAATAAATAAATGTTTATTCAGGTAAGGTACATACATACAAGGTGTGGTACAAACATTGATGGATTTATAGATAGAGCTTAGTACATACAATGCCTAAAGCCACTATTACGCAAAGCGTTTCGGGCAGGAAAAACATTAATGACTAAAACTTAATACTAATTGAGTATAAAGAATAAAATGTGTTGAGAACAAATAAAAATAAAGATAAAAAAGGGGGAACATGGCTGAAAAAGCAGCACAAATACAATTAGGTCGACAAACAGCATTGTTTAAAAAAACAGACATGGGTTGACAATAGAGGGGTAAGGTAGGTTACAGGGAATTTATTAGGTAGTGCTTAGTTTTTATCTTAAACAGGTTGAGAGAGGTACAGTCTTTAACATGGTTGGGAAGGTCATTCTACATTCTGGGTCCCTTGATTTGTAGAGCATTTCTAGTTTGATTAAGTAGTACTCTTGGTATATCAAAACTGTATTTGTTTCTGGTGTGGTGCTCATGGGTTCTGTTACAACCTTCAATGAAGCTTTTGAGGATTGGCATTACAGTTCAGCATTTTACATATGTATGATACACATGAGAGAATGTGCAGTGACTTAATATCTAACATATTCAGAGATTTGAGTAGGGGTACCGAGTGATGTCTGGGGCCAGAGTTGGATATTGTCCTAATAGCAGCTTTGTGTTGAGTAATTAGAGGACGTAACTGATTTTGGGTAGTAGAACCCCAAGCACAAATACTATAGTTGAGGTATGGATAGATGAGGGAGTAATAGAGAGTAACCAGGGCAGGTCGGGGTACATATTATCTGATCTTAGAAAGAATGCCAACAGTTTTTTAACTTTTTTATATATTTAGAATGTGTCCCTTGAAATTCAGCTTGTGGTCAATGAGAACGCCAAGGAACTTGCCATCTAATTTGTTACAAATTTGGGTATTGTTTATCCTGAGATTTATTTGATTAGAGGATTTATTGCCAAACAGAATATAGAAAGTTTTGTCAATGTTAAGGGTGAGTTTGTTGGCAGTTAGCCAAAGATGGACTTTATTTAGCTCAGTATTTACTGTGACATTTAGAGCAAGGGGGTCAGGACTGGAGTAAATGAAGGTTGTGTCGTCAGCAAATAGAATTGGTTAGAATTGGTGGTGGGGGTGGTGGTGGTGGTGGGGGTGGTGGGGGTGAGGGTGGTGGTGGGGGTGGTGGTGGTGGGGGTGGTGGTGGTGCGGGTGGTGGGGGTGAGGGTGGTGGTGAGGGTGGTGGTGAGGGTGGTGGTGGTGGTGATGGTGAGGGGGGTTACCTGGTTGATGGGGTTCTGGGAGTTCTTCTACTCCCCAAGCCCGGCCCGAGGCCAGGCTCGACTTGTGAGAGTTTGATCCACCAGGCTGTTGCTTGGAGCGGCCCGCAGAGCCACATACCCACCACAACCCGGCTGATCCGGGACTTCTCTTAGGAAACAGTCCAGTTTTCTCTTGAAGATGTCCACGGTTGTTCCGGCAATATTTCTTATAGTCGCTGGGAGGACGTTGAACAACCGCGGACCTCTGATGTTTATACAGTGTTCTCTGATTGTGCCTATGGCACCTCTGCTCTTCACTGGTTCAATCTTGCATTTTCTTCCATATCGTTCACTCCAGTACGTTGTTATTTTACTGTGTAGATTTGGGACCTGGCCCTCCAGTATTTTCCACGTGTATATTATTTGGTATCTCTCTCGTCTTCTTTCTAGAGAGTACATTTGGAGAGCTTTGAGACGATCCCAATAATTTAGGTGTTTTATCTCGTCTATGCGTGCCGTATATGTTCTCTGTATTCCCTCTATTTCAGCAATCTCTCCTGCTCTGAAGGGGGAAGTGAGTACTGAGCAGTATTCGAGACGGGACAACACAAGTGACTTGAAGAGTACAACCATTGTGATGGGATCTTTGGACTTGAAGGTTCTCGTAATCCATCCGATCATTTTTCTGGCTGACGCAATATTTGCTTGGTTATGCTCCCTAAACGTTAGGTCGTCGGACATCATTATTCCCAAATCCTTGACATGCTGTTTTTCTACTATGGGAAGATTTGATTGTGTTTTGTACCCTGTATTATGTTTCAGATCCTCATTTTTGCCGTACCTGAGTACCTGAAATTTATCACTGTTAAACATCATATTATTTTCTGCTGCCCAATCGAAAACTTTGTCGACATCTGTTTGTAGTTTTTCAATGTCTTCAGCAGAGGTAATTTTCATGCTGATTTTTGTGTCATCTGCGAAGGATGACACGAAGCTGTGGCGTGTATTTTTGTCTATATCAGATATGAGAATAAGGAACAGTAGCGGTGCAAGGACC
>WNGS01006708.1:10456697-10472781 GCA_020271785.1 Procambarus virginalis | reverse complement strand
GATGAGCTCAGAAGCAGTTTCTACCGACAGAAGCAGTTTCTACCGACAGAAGCAGTTTCTACCGACAGAAGACAGTTTCTACCGACAGAAGCAGTTTCTACCGACAGAAGCAGTTTCTACCGACAGAAAGCAGTTTCTACCGACAGAAACAGTTCGACGGTTCTACGAAGAAGTTACCGACAGAACTTTCTACGACAGACGTTTCTACCGACAGAAACAGTTTGGAACTTACCGACAGAAACAGTTTCTACCGACAGAAAACGTTTTCTACCGACAGAAACTGTTTCTACCGACAGAAACAGCTTCTACCGACAGAAACAGCTTCTACCGACAGAAACAGTTTCTACCGACAGAAACAGCTTCTACCGACAGAAACAGCTTCTACCGACAGAAACAGCTTCTACCGACAGAAACAGCTTCTACCGACAGAAACAGCTTCTACTGACAGAAACAGCTTCTACTGACAGAAACAGCTTCTACTGACAGAAGCAGTTTCTACTGACAAACAGTTTATACTGACAGAAATATGATGTCTCATCAAACAAAATTTGGTTAAAATGTTAATATTACTTGATAATAAGAGAAGGTTTTATTGGTAACAACTTATGCAAATCATCACAATTGCTGATGTAGTGAACACGAGAGACTTCAGAGGTTGTCAGTCCAAGGTGCAGAGATGCAAGGACGAGTCTGGCGCCGGACACCAAGCAACTCAAAACCGATACATTTTTCCTGTATTTATACCTACCCTAAGACCCGTCACCTTTACTTTTCTTGGGCCGTGGTACACCGAGCAGCTGGACAAGATGGTGCAGGAGACTGTGAGGCTGGGGGCGAAGGTGGTGCGGGGCGGGGCAGCCCACGGCGGCCTCTACTACACCCCGACACTGCTCACGGCCGTCACCCCAGACATGCCACTTGCTAAGGACGAGATATTTGGCCCGGTGGCTCCGATCATCAAGTTTACCACGGAGGAAGAGGTGGTCACTCTCGCTAACACCACTGACAGGGGCCTGGCAGGTGAGTCATGGGGGAGTGGGGGCTGGCAGGTGAGTCACCAGAGACATGGGGCGGCAGGTGAGTCACCAGAGACATGGGGCGGCAGGTGAGTCACCAGAGACATGGGGCGGCAGGTGAGTCACCAGAGACATGGGGCGGCAGGTGAGTCACCAGAGACATGGGGCGGCAGGTGAGTCACCAGAGACATGGGGCGGCACATAATAATAACACAATATATATATATGAGAAAATATGTTATACAATCCCACAAAATACTAATAATATATTCTGAAAATGGAAGAGTTGGCACAGACGTCATCCCTTCACAGGTTACAGTAACCGTCCATGGGTCCCTTCACAGGTTACAGTAACCGTCCATGGGTCCCTTCACAGGTTACAGTAACCGTCCATGGGTCCCTTCACAGGTTACAGTAACCGTCCATGGGTCCCTTCACAGGTTACAGTAACCGTCCATGGGTCCCTTCACAGGTTACAGTAACCGTCCATGGGTCCCTTCACAGGTTACAGTAAACGTCCATGGGTCCCTTCACAGGTTACAGTAACCGTCCATGGTTCCCTTCACAGGTTACAGTAACCGTCCATGGTTCCCTTCACAGGTTACAGTAACCGTCCATGGTTCCCTTCACAGGTTACAGTAACCGTCCATGGTTCCCTTCACAGGTTACAGTAACCGTCCATGGTTCCCTTCACAGGTTACAGTAACCGTCCATGGTTCCCTTCACAGGTTACAGTAACCGTCCATGGGTCCCTTCACAGGTTACAGTAACCGTCCATGGTTCCCTTCACAGATTACAGTAACCGTCCATGGGTCCCTTCACAGGTTACAGTAACCGTCCATGGGTCCCTTCACAGGTTACAGTAACCGTCCATGGTTCCCTTCACAGGTTACAGTAATCGTCCATGGGTCTCTTCACAGGTTACAGTAACCGTCCATGGGTCCCTTCACAGGTTACAGTAACCGTCCCTGGTTCCCTTCACAGGTTACAGTAACCGTCCATGGGTCCCTTCACAGGTTACAGTAACCGTCCCTGGTTCCCTTCACAGGTTACAGTAACCGTCCATGGGTCCCTTCACAGGTTACAGTAACCGTCTCTGGTTCCCTTCACAGGTTACAGTAACCGTCACTGGTTCCCTTCACAGGTTACAGTAACCGTCCCTGGTTCCCTTCACAGGTTACAGTAACCGTCCCTGGTTCCCTTCACAGGTTACAGTAACCGTCCATGGTTCCCTTCACAGGTTACAGTAACCGTCCATGGTTCCCTTCACAGGTTACAGTAACCGTCCATGGTTCCCTTCACAGGTTACAGTAACCGTCCATGGTTCCCTTCACAGGTTACAGTAACCGTCCATGGTCCCCTTCACAGGTTACAGTAACCGTCCATGGTCCCCTTCACAGGTTACAGTAACCGTCCATGGTTCCCTTCACAGGTTACAGTAACCGTCCATGGTTCCCTTCACAGGTTACAGTAACCGTCCATGGTTCCCTTCACAGGTTACAGTAACCGTCCATACTTCCCTTCACAGGTTACAGTAACCGTCCATACTTCCCTTCACAGGTTACAGTAACCGTCCATACTTCCCTTCACAGGTTACAGTAACCGTCCATACTTCCCTTCACAGGTTACAGTAACCGTCCATACTTCCCTTCACAGGTTACAGTAACCGTCCATACTTCCCTTCACAGGTTACAGTAACCGTCCCTGGTTCCCTTCACAGGTTACAGTAACCGTCCCTGGTTCCCTTCACAGGTTACAGTAACCGTCCATACTTCCCTTCACAGGTTACAGTAACCGTCCATACTTCCCTTCACAGGTTACAGTAACCGTCCATGGTTCCTCTGTCATGTCATGCCTCCCAAGTAAGTCTCGTGGTCTAGACTTTCCCCCACACAATGATGGCCACTCTTGGCCTCAAGCAAATCACAACCTTAATGGTCTAGTCATATAGTGAAAGTCTAGAATAAAAGCCACCAGTTTACTGGGATGAACTGAGTCTACGTATCAGGGATTTTCAAGATATACAGTACACCTCAACAAAGTTATTAACAATATTATAAAGATTATCTCCAAGACACTAGTGACAAACTAGATGTTACTAAGTTAACCAGGTGACAAAACTTAACAACATGGGTACACTAGAGCCCTTAAGTGCATCTAAGTTGTGATGAAAGTGGATAAATGGTGATGTTATTCAAAAGCAAAGTCACTAAGAACTAATCAAAATTAAAGTATTAAGAGACTCGACAACAATCACGTAACAATCAACAATCACGTAATGATAAGTTGCCTCACGTGTGAGGCAACTTATCATTACCATCAACAAGCAACAAGTCACTGACACTAAATACTTTGAACAAATCCACAAGGGATGTGACAATTGTCACGGCCCTTGTGGATTTGAGACACCCCCATACCCCACCCTTCGACTCCGACTCTATCCCTGCATCCCCTCCCATTTTGGTGGTCGTACCCACTGTCCCAGCTATGGAGGTTCCCTTAGCCCCTCGATGCTCTCGGTTGCTGCCCTTCCTGTCTCTGCCCCCACCCCTCCCCCTGATTCCCTTGACCGCCCCTCTCCAATGCCTCCTCCTGCTCCGGACCCTGTCCGTCCGCCTCTTTCCATCCTCCCGCACCCTGACTCCATCATCCTTGCTGAATTTACCCATGCCCCTTAACCCCGATTTCACTGATCCTAAACTTAGTGTACTGTGTTCCTCTTTGCCTTTGTTTCTTCCTTGTCCTCTGTTTCTTTATCTCTACTTTTGACAATATCTATTCTTCAATGGAATATTCGTGGATTTTATTCCAGCTTCCATGAACTCCAACTTCTGATAACACAGTTTTCACTGCCTTGTGTCGGTCTCCAGGAGCCGATGCTTGGTGCTCGTCCTGGTCACTTTCCTGGTTATTCCTTTCCCCACCACCCCCTAGCTCCAGCTTTTGCTGAGGCCCATAACTTTACTGCTCTCTTGATTCATACTAATAATCCCTTCATCCCCTCTTTTTTTCAGTCGCCCATCCAATATTCTGCGACCCATATCTTTGTGAGTAAATGGTATACAGTCTGTTCTATTTGCACCTATTGGACACTTTACCGGTGCCTGTGCTCCTGTTAGGTGATCTTAAGTGTCAGCATACCCTCAGGGGTGATGCTCTGACAAACACCCGGGACCACCTTCTCGAACCATTTGGCCTCTCTTCTGAATTCTGGTGAACCCACTCATGTAGACTCCTGCACTTGTACCCTCTCCTGTCTTGATCTTTCTCTATGCTCTTCTCTTTACTTAGATTTCACACGGTGGGTTCTTGATTACCTCCAAAACAGTGACCATTTCCCCGTTCTTGTCACCTTTTTCTCTTTTTACCCTCCCCCTCTCCTTCCCTTGGTAACAGTTTGCCAAAACTGACTTGAACCTATTCACTCTCCATACTACTCTTTCCGACCTCTCAGAACTTCCCCGTCCCTCGAGGCCTCCTCCTTTTTTGTGACACCGTATTCAAAGCTGCCTCATCTTTATTCCTTGCTCAACATCCCGAGGCATGTGAAAGTGCGTTCCCTGGTGGAATGTAGACTAAATAGGCTCGGACTCATGCATTTGAGGGGACCATGCCCAAATTTTCAACAAATATTGCTAAGTCTAGGAAAGGGAATGTACTCCTGAACATCACGTACACCAGCAAAATGGTTGAAGGCAGAAGGGACCTACTATCAAAAAAGTGATCTTCACAACTCTTAAGAGGTAGACGACAACGGCCACAAGCGGGTCGCTGAACGTATCAACTTGGAGGACAGAATGGCTTTGGGCTTCAAGGATGTGTTTAATATCCTCATGGCAGTCTTTCAGGTCCCTAACACCAGTCGCAACATAGTGAAAGAGAATAACTGTGCCAATACTGGCATTTAACTAGGCATTTTTGGAGATTGCAACAGGTTTCTCCCCAATGTTGGACAACGAGGCTAAGTGGTCAGCTGCTTCCTGAGAAGGAGCAGCAATGACACGTGTACCAATACAGGTGGGGGTTATCTGGTATCCACCAAATCAACGGGATGTTTATGGAGGAAGAACTCATCATGGCGTGTAGAATCCACATGGTTGGTTAAGATCAAAGTACTTGGTACATGTAGCAGGACCAGATAAGGCTTGGAACGAAGTAGAACTTGGAGGAACCAGCCGCCCCAGGTGATGAAGTAGTCATCACTGGGGGCTTGGGACTCAACCCTGCCACAGAGGTGGGAGGAGAGCAGAGAAGAGTAGTCAGGAGGGTCAATGAAGCAGCTTGGTCTGAGCCCAATGTAGTGGGGGCTACAAAGCCCAGTCTTCCATCACAGTCTGACTCAGGGGCCTGGTCGTCCACCCCATGAGCCTGGGTAAGAGAGGTCTATTCAGTTTCCATACAGCATCAATTCTAAGTCTGTTGTCTGGAGCCAAGGGATACCACCTACCAGGGCAGCCAGGGAGGCCGAGCACTGGCCAGTGCAGGAAGGGGGTGCATCGTCCCCAGCGGTGCTTCTCCTCTTTAATAGGCAAGTCCTACTGCCTCGTCCATACTCCCACACTGGTGCAAAAATCTCATTCTCCCTTTTGCCCCAGCCTGGACATCCAATCATCTACTTAGGACAGCCCCTCACAGATAACCTCTCCAGCGGGTGGTCCATTGACTCACAAGGCCCCTATGTTTGTGCCCTTTCGCACGTACAACTTCCAAAGAGGGGCAGAAAAGGGGGCGAAGGCAACCCTCATCTGTCCCAGGGATGTATCGTGAGCTCCCTCATCACGACAAGTAGCCACTATGGAGGGAGGCCTGTATATTGAAACTGGCATCCTGTCTCTACAGTATCACTACTGTCTTCGCTACCTTGTGCGGTCCTTACAACACCTTCACTCTCGCCTATGTTGGGCTTACATTTTCAACCCTCCTGTGGTCCCTTTCCCTCTTCTTGGAAGTCCCCAGACTTTTAGAATTGATGCTGTATGGAAACTGAACCCCCCAATCTTCCATCCCCCCCCCCCCCCCCCCGAGTTGGACTGTGATGGAAGATTGGTCTCTGTAGCTCCCACTACATTGGGCCCTGACCTACCTCTTTCTGTACGGTTGTCTCGCCTACAAAATTCTCTTTCAATTCGCGTTGCTAATATTTCTCCTCGTGTCGTTCCGGCCTTGTCCCCGTGGAGGGTCCCCTTCCTAAGTTTTGTAAAACCCTGACCCACGTGACCAAGTTTTTCACCCTCCTACAGTTCTGAAACACCTTTTCCTTAAACACTTTTCTTCACACTCCTGCTCCAGTTTCTTCTTCACCGATGGGTCTAAGTCTGCAGACGGTATAGGCTAATCTGTTGTTTTTCCTGACCACACCTATATGTGTAGCCTGTCTCCAGAGACTAGCATCTTCATGGCAGAACTTCATGCTATTTTGTATGCTCTTTGTCAACTGCTTTCTCGCTGTCAATCCTTTGTTGTTGTAATTGACTCTCGCAGTACCCTCATGGCTCTAGTCCTTTAAACCCAGTCCATCCTGTGGTAGTCGAGATTCAATATTGGCTGTTTCTTATCTCCAGCATATTTAAGACAGTGGAGTTTTGCTGGGTTCCCAGCCATATTGGTGTGTCCTTAAATGAGTGCGGATGCTGCCGCTAAGGAGGCTATCCCCACATGTCCCATCTTCCGTAAAGGTGTTCTACTTCTAGTGTAGAAGTTCCGACTTCTATACCTATTCATTCCTCAATCCTTGCCCATTGACAAGGTTGTTAGTCTTCTGTTACTGGTAACAAACTGCATACTTTTAAGAGTAGTGTCCCCCCATGGCCTTCCTCCTACCACCATAGCTGGTGGTGGGAAATGGCTCTGGCGAGGTTACGTATTGGCCATACACGTTTAACTCATGGACACTTAATGGAGCGCTGCCCTGCTCCTTATTGTCCAAATTGCATTGTCCCTCTTAGGGTCGTGCATATCCTTGTTGAATGTCTGAACTTCCAAGACGTGCATGTGTCTTGCTTCCTGTCTCTTACGGTCACTTGTCCCTCGATAGAATTCTTGGTGAATCTGATACCTTTGATATCATTTGCCTTATGTACTTTTGTTCTCATATTGGCATCTTTAGTGATATTTAGCCCCTATGAATATCCTGCACATTTGATGGTGCTACATAGCCTCAATCCTGGCTTGGTGCCTTCTTTTGATAATTACTTACCTCACCAGTCACTTAATAAAACTGTACTGTATATTTACAACTGGCTCATCGGAGCACAAAACATTTTTACTTTACCCTACCACAGCCCCCAGACCAGTGAGGCAGGCGGCTAGTCCACCCCCACAAGTCAACTAAACAATACCAACCTAATATAATGTAATATAACCTCTTGGGGTAATAAAATGCAAAATTTAAATATACCCCTGTACAGCATTTCAGAAACTTGAACATACGCATATGTTCTGTGTAAATAATAATTTTAATATACAACAGTTTAATAAACATTTGGAGTCCACCACCGCAAGGATTGACTACCCTGAAGCACGAGACATGAACGCACAAACGCGCACACATGAAAAGAGAGAGTGGTCAGCTCACATGTCATTCAAATAAGCAATTCAAAACTTTCAAAACAATACATTGAAATATTAAGTATAAACATATACACCAGCAAGTGTATAGAACTATACAAGTGTATAAGTAAATGGTGTCATATATATATACAATTAGTTAATATAGTTAAGTTACAGTATATCCAGTCAAAACTGGTATACTCTGGGTCATAACACCTTCACATGTTACAGTAACATCCATGTTTCCCTTCAGGTCACAGTAACCATCCATGTTTCCCCTCCTCACCAGTTATGTTCCCCTCATAGGTCACAGTAACCATCCATGTTTCCCCTCCTCACCGGTTATGTTCCCCTCATAGGTCACAGTAACCATCCATGTTTCCCCTCCTCACCGGTTATGTTCCCCTCATAGGTCACAGTAACCATCCATGTTTCCCCTCCTCACCGGTTATGTTCCCCTCATAGGTCACAGTAACCATCCATGTTTCCCCTCCTCACCGGTTATGTTCCCCTCATAGGTCACAGTAACCATCCATGTTTCCCCTCCTCACCGGTTATGTTCCCCTCATAGGTCACAGTAACCATCCATGTTTCCCCTCCTCACCGGTTATGTTCCCCTCATAGGTCACAGTAACCATCCATGTTTCCTCTCCTCACCGGTTATGTTCCCCTCATAGGTCACAGTAACCATCCATGTTTCCCCACCTCACCGGTTATGTTCCCCTCATAGGTCACAGTAACCATCCATGTTTCCCCTCCTCACCGGTTATGTTCCCCTCATAGGTCACAGTAACCATCCATGTTTCCCCTCCTCACCGGTTATGTTCCCCTCATAGGTCACAGTAACCATCCATGTTTAGCAGTCTCCATGGCACAGTGGTAAATAACTCGCCCGACCCTTCGCGAGTGCTTTGGCCTGGATTCGTATCCTGGCCGGGGAGGATTGACTGGTCACCAATCCTTAACTGTACCCTCTGTTCACCCAGCCGTGAATGGGGTACATGTTTGTTAAAAGATTTGGCGGGTAGTTTTTCTAGGGAAAATTACAATTAAGGCCCTGCTCGAAATGCTGTGTGCGCTAGTGGCTTTACAAGAATAACAACTTTTGCATATATTAATAAATTAAAAATGTTACCCTCACTGGTTACAGAAACATCCATGTTTCCCTCATAGGTTACAGTAACCGATCATGTTTCCCCCCCCCAAAGGTTACAGTAACCCTGTTTCCCCCTCACAGGTTACAGCAACATCCATGTTCCCCTCACAAGTTACAGTAACAATCCATGTTTTCCCTCACAGGTTACAGTAACCAATCATGTTTCCCCTCACAGGTTAAAGTAACCGATCATGTTTCCACTCACAGGTTACAGTAACCATCCAAGTTCCCCTCAGGTTACAGTAACTATCCATGTTCCCTTCACAGGTTACAGTAAATGTCCATGTTTTCCCTCACAGGTTACAGTAACCATCCATGTGTTCCCTGACAGGTTACTTCTACTCCAACGATATGAGTCAGGTGTGGAGGGTAGCGGAGGCGCTGGAGGTGGGGATGGTCGGCGTGAACGAGGCCCTCGTCTCGACCTGTGAGGCACCTTTTGGAGGCTTTAAGCACTCGGGACTTGGCAAGGAAGGCTCTAAACACGGCCTTGATGAGTACACTCAAATTAAGTACATCTGCTTCGGGGTCTAGAGTCCATCAGCTATATCCAGAGGTTCCTCCTCAACCTTCAGGAAATAAAACTGTCTGCCAAGAATTAAGTCATTTTTTCTTTATATTTATTTTAAGATATCTTCCATTTTCTGTCCTAAATCTAGAGAAATCTAATAATTTTGTTGAAGAGCAATAACGAATACATACTTCGTCTTCTCATGGCTTTCTTCTAAACAAAAACAACAATCAATCACGTCACCGGTATGCGTTATATAACTTACTATTTACAATACTTATAAACAAAAAAGGAATTGCACTCGCCCTTCCTTTTTTGTTTTTTTACATCTGCTCAAAACATGCTACTCCTAACCTCTGTAGTACTTAATCCTACAAAATGCCTATTCCTAGCATTCCTCTCCTTTTAATTAAACGCTACCCCTACAAGCCTAAGTCTATCTAAGGCATATTTCTAAGTCTATCAGGTGGTTGTATGACTTCCCAATTTTCTCAACTGGGGCTCCAGACCTGTTACTTCTGGGGAACCTTCTTCTGAATTACTAACTGTAGAGTCCATAGGATTAGCTGTATCCACATTCCCCTTTGTTGCCCCTGGCTCTGCCTCCCTGTCTCCTGCAGATGCTATCCCTTCATTATTAACTTGGGTATCACTAGTTGCCCCCCCCACCCCCCACCTGAAGAGTCTTCAAAATTCCCGGTGAATCTTGGCATGAGTTGATCTGCATGTTGTTTCCAATTAATGTTCCCAAAACTCTGCACTTGCACGGTGAAATTCCTGCATCCTAAGACTTCCCTAATTTTCCCTTCTACCCAAGGCTTACCAATTCCAAAATTCCTTGCATATACTGCACCCCCATGCAGGCGATGAGTCACAAGAACGTGGCTAAAGTATGTTGACCAGACCACACACTAGAAGGTGAAGGGACGATGACGTTTTGGTCCATCCTGGACCATTCTCAAGTCGATCGACTTGAGAATGGTCCAGGACGGACCGAAACGTCGTCGTCCCTTCACCTTCTAGCGTGTGGTCTGATCAACATACTGCACCCCCCTCGTTAAATAACAATTCCTCACCCTGAGCCAACTGATTGGCCAAGCTAGTTACCGATTACTCTTTATCTGGATCTGTCTTGACTGCCTCCATGTGCACTTTAAAGTGCCTATTAAACAGTATTACGTTGTTGTGGGTCAATGGATTGTCCCTTCCGGGCAACCCACCAAAATCTCTATAGAGTGCTTATACTTCAATCAGGAGATCACCCTGTATGCTTCTTGCTTTTGGAGAGGGGCTCAGCGTCACACATTTAGGGGATGCGGCTCCAACACTAGCCTCGTTGTCACGTGCACACACCCATTTGAGCCGCCGTGACTCCCCACTCTCTCCTTGGTTGGTATGATCTCCTCAATAACATTTTCTGAATTATTATTCTGTACTACCCTGTTCAGAGCTATGGTTCTCGTTCATTCTCGTTCGTTCTCTCTCTCTCTCTCTTTTGCTTTCTGGGAAGCCTCACTAGGACAAGGGCAAACACCTGATGATTATCAACATTTAATATACAAAGAATACATACAACACACATACAAGATACAATAATAACTCCAATACTCTATGCTATATGTTTACTCTATATTTATTGAGTATTCTCAATACTCTATGTTTCACCACTGGTATTACAGAAGCACAGGACACTCCTCTTCACTGCTTCTCCTCACAGCTCGAGGTCCTACTCTTCACTGTGGGGGCTACTCTTCAGAGTACACTACTCTTTCAACAGCCTTGGAGTCTCTTCCACTAACTCACTCTACTGGCTCGAAGTCCACTCAGCAACTCTTTTTCCCCAGACAAACCTGCAGCCCATTGACACGCCAATAAAAATGTTTCCCTATAAACAAATAACTAAAATAAACTCGTGCATAATAAATGTCTCTACTCGACATCCCTCTGATCACCACACACCGTGAGTGGACTTCCCCACGACCGGACGAGGCCAACTCCGCCTCCCTGCTGCCGCCGTCTCCTTCAGTTGGCTAGAGGCACTCAGCGGGGAAGGACGTACTGCTCCTCCCTCCAGCTGGCTCCCTCATCTCTATCAACTTATTTAGGCTTTCTGCCTCAATTAAACATGCCTAATACATCAATAAACATCCGCTACTGTCGCTGGGCACGCAACCAACAACAGGCAATCACTGTTAACTGGTTAAAATGAGCTTACCATTTGGTCCGCTCGCGGTGCCCACTGACTGAGCGACCGCCACCAGAGCGCTCTAAGCTGCCCCAAAAACTGCTTTAAAGACTGCTCCGCACTCTCGCTGCAGTCCATGACTTGAGCTGACACGTCCACAGACTTATTCCACATTCGAAAAGTCGGTCTACTTCCTTCTTCTTGAAGGTATATCAAACAGGGGTTCTTCACCAGGGGCTCAAACGGAGCACAACCTCCCCTCACGATTTCTTCAGCTCAAGTGAGGTCAAGGACCCTCTGAAGCAAGCCTCACACCTCCAGTAAATTCTCTACATCTCAAGTCATTTATTTATATTCTTATTCACTGCCCATACTTTTAATCTATTTGTCAAATTTAACCAATTGTTTAACGTACGTATCTTCATGTCTATATTTCTTTGACCTCTTAGTTAGGTCAGGTCTGGCAGAATAACTCTCAGGGGCAGACTTGTTTCTCCTGCAGCCTGAGATCATAACAACAGTAATTCAGGAGATATACCAGTGGTAGAATGAACAGTTTTTCTTTGATTATATAAAAATCTACAAAGCCTTGTACAGTGAGGCCTCGATTTACGATGATAATCTGTTCCCAGAGACGTATCGTAAGTCAAAATATCGCAAGTCGAAACTATTTTCCCATAAGAAATAAAGGAATTGAATTAATCCATTCCACACCCCCAAAATATTAACTTGAAAATACATTTTATACTGAATACAATTTTTTTCTCTAACTACAATACAGTACATATGTTTATCTTACCTTTATGGAGGACTCTTGATGGCGTATGGAAGATGGTGATGAGGGGGAAGGAGGAGAGATGTTACTGTTTGGAAGGGGAGTCCCCTTCCATTATAACATCAGACAGTGATGATTTCTCTGGGGTACTCTCTCTCCTATGTTTTGCCTGCATACCACTAGGACCTGGTTGCGATTCACTGCTAGTTTGTCTCGCTAAAAATTTGTCTAGCGACACTTGTTTTTCCCTTCGTTTAACATTTGTCTGTAGCGATGCATCACAGTGTCATTGAAAAGGTTAAGGCAACGGCCTACTGCAGCTTGATTTGGGCGAGTCATTTCAGCAAAAGTTTACAGTTCTTTCCATGCTGCACACATTTTCTTAATTTTTGAGGAAGGGATATGCTGTACTGCCTCTATGGTCATCCTCACATGTGTTTTCATATGTTGAACTTTACCACTGACTTTCTTGGGACCCATGGCATGATATATAATAATCAGTTTTATGTCCAAAAAGCAAAAAAGCACCCAAAAAATAGAATTCCTTATAAGCGTGATCGTCACTAAGCTGGCGGCTCTGGTAAAGTGAGGCAGGTCGGCCCGAGCGACCGGGAACCAGGTGCTCGGTCAACCTGAACATGTCTCAACAAATATCGTTAGTGGACGACACTATCCTAAGTCGAGATTCATTTTCCNAATGTTATGTGCTCTCATAAACCCAATGTACCTTCTTGTATATAAATAAATAAATGATAAGATTCCTTAGGTTATCTGAGATTAATGCGTTATATTAGTACTGAGAATTTATAGATAGCTCCAATAGTCTAGGAGGATTTAATAGAGACTGAACAAAGGTATATATTCACCTTTGTTTAGTAAGTTGGTAAAAATGTATGTTTATTATGTATTTAAAATAAATAAAATTACTCAGTAGAATGTAAAAATATATTACTCTAATGTAACCTCACAAACCCATTGTACCTATCTTGTAAATACAATATTATATTATATAATATTTAAACATATTTATAAAATATTATAATGTATAATACTGTATTTAGGTCAATATTATATACTTTATAATTATATAAATATTATATAATTATAATTATATATTATATACATAAATTATATATAAATTAATATTATATTATTAGTATTATTATATTGTATATCATATTATCATATTGTATTTTATATGTTTCAATGAGATCCGCCGTGTGATGCCTGGTTTGGTGTCGTGAGCTGTGTGACCTTCAGCTGTGTGACCTTCAGCTGTGTGACCTTCAGCTGTGTGACCTTCAGCTGTGTGACCTTCAGCTGTGTGACCTTCAGCTGTGTGACCTTCAGCTGTGTGACCTTCAGCCGTCCCTGATACGAGAGATGCTTCAAACTCACTATATCTTGCGCTGCCCACTTCCCCGTATTAGTACTTGAGACATGTATATATATATATATACCTTTATCTGTGTAATCACCTCTGTCAACTTATGTGTACTTATCTGATGATATAAAAACCCTGCTACAATATACCCTTTCATCTGATATGTTAGATTAAGGACCTGCCCGAAACGCTATGCGGGTTAGTGGCTTTACATGAATGTAAGATTACCAAGCTTATGTAATCTCACCAACCCATTGTACCTTCCAGCAAATAAGTTATTAATATTATTATTTTAGATGACTATAAGCTCTGATTATTTATGCTTATAGGTGGGGAATATTTCTCACACCACCTTTGCCTATGGTGGGTCACCCCAGCCTTGGGGGCCCACTCTTGCCTATGGTGGGTCACCCCAGCCTTGGGGGCCCACTCTTGCCTATGGTGGGCCACCCCAGCCTTGGGGGCCCACTCTTGCCTATGGTGGGTCACCCCTGCCCTGGGGGCCCACTCTTGCCTATGGTGGGCCACCCCAGCCCTGGGGGCCCACTCTTGCCTATGGTGGGTCACCCCAGCCTTGGGGGCCCACTCTTGCCTATGGTGGGCCACCCCAGCCTTGGGGCCCCACTCTTGCCTATGGTGGGTCACCCCAGCCTTGGGGGCCCACTCTTGCCTATGGTGGGTCACCCCAGCCTTGGGGGCCCACTCTTGCCTATGGTGGGTCACCCCAGCCTTGGGGGCCCACTCTTGCCTATGGTGGGTCACCCCAGCCTTGGGGGCCCACTCTTGCCTATGGTGGGTCACCCCAGCCTTGGGGGCCCACTCTTGCCTATGGTGGGTCACCCCTGCCCTGGGGGCCCACTCTTGCCTATGGTGGGTCACCCCAGCCTTGGGGGCCCACTCTTGCCTATGGTGGGTCACCCCTGCCCTGGGGGCCCACTCTTGCCTATGGTGGGTCACCCCAGCCCTGGGGGCCCACTCTTGCCTATGGTGGGTCACCCCAGCCCTGGGGGCCCACTCTTGCCTATGGTGGGTCACCCCAGCCTTGGGGGCCCACTCTTGCCTATGGTGGGTCACCCCAGCCTTGGGGCCCACTCTTGCCTATGGTGGGTCACCCCAGCCTTGGGGGCCCACTCTTGCCTATGGTGGGTCACCCCTGCCCTGGGGGCCCACTCTTGCCTATGGTGGGTCACCCCAGCCTTGGGGGCCCACTCTTGCCTATGGTGGGTCACCCCTGCCCTGGGGGCCCACTCTTGCCTATGGTGGGTCACCCCAGCCCTGGGGGCCCACTCTTGCCTATGGTGGGTCACCCCAGCCCTGGGGGCCCACTCTTGCCTATGGTGGGTCACCCCAGCCTTGGGGGCCCACTCTTGCCTATGGTGGGTCACCCCAGCCTTGGGGGCCCACTCTTGCCTATGGTGGGTCACCCCTGCCCTGGGGGCCCACTCTTGCCTATGGTGGGTCACCCCTGCCCTGGGGGCCCACTCTTGCCTATGGTGGGTCACCCCAGCCCTGGGGGCCCACTCTTGCCTATGGTGGGTCACCCCAGCCTTGGGGGCCCACTCTTGCCTATGGTGGGTCACCCCTGCCCTGGGGGCCCACTCTTGCCTTGGTGGAGGACCATCAAAGCCAATGTAACCAAGGCAGCAATTGAACTCGTAAACAACTTTGAGAAGCAATGAAAAATTAGCAGAAATAAACAAAAGTTCCAGATAATACACATTGCATAAACAAACCCAGACCCAATTATCCTTGACAAGCTCCCGATCCAATATGCGGATGTAGGCAGAGTACTGGGACTCTTGATCAATAGGATAGGGGATAAAATTTCACTTAAGGGACCGACTAAACAAAGCCAAAGCAGCCTTAGGAAAACTAAGGACATTCACAGTCTCCGTGGTGTAGTGGTAAGACACTCGCCTGGCGTTCCGCGAGCGCTATGTCATGGGTTCGTATCCTGGCCGGGGAAGATTTACTGGGCGCAATTCCTTAACTGTAGCCTCTGTTTAACTCAACAGTAAAATGTGTACTTGGATGAAAAACGATTCATCGCGGCGGGGATCGTATTCCAGGGCCTGCCCGAAACGCTACGCGTACTAGTGGCTGTACAAGAATGTTACAACTCTTGTATATATCTCAAAAAAAAAAAAAAAAAAAAAAAAAAAAAAAAAAATCCGAAGCCTCAGTACTAACATTCAGATCCACCTATATAAGGCTCTAGTTCGGCCGCATCTAGAGTATCCCCCCAGTACCACTACACACCATAAAGAAAACTAACATGCAGAAACTGCAAGCAGTACAGAATAAGGCGCTAAGGAGAGCAGCAAAACACCGTCCACCATATGATCAGACAATCCAGGAGCTCCATGAACTCCTGAACACACAGCCACTAAACATCTGACTGCAGCACCAAGCCATCAGGGTGTGGAACACCATCCTAATGTTAGAGGACCCAATGTTAGAGAGATTACTCCAAGATGAGACGCCCCGCTCCCACAGCTGGTGGCCAAG
>WNGS01006708.1:10443610-10456672 GCA_020271785.1 Procambarus virginalis | reverse complement strand
TCATCAACAAAAGTGGCAGCAGGGAAGACCCCCTTAATATAGACCTGTATCATTGACTAGTGTAATTAGTCAAAATATTGGAAAAAAATAATTAAAACTAAATACTGTAGGTAGTAACACCTGGAGAGAAACGATATATATCAGACAGACGTATGGCTTTCTGATCTGGAAGATTCTGTGTATCGAATTTACTTCAGTTTCTAATGATCGAGCAACAGAGATTTACAGGAAAGAAGACAGTTGGGTTGACTGCATCTATCTGGACCTAAAAAAGGCTTTCGACAGAGCTCCACATAAGAGGGTTTGTTCTGGAAACTGGAACATATTGGAGGGGTGACAGGTAAGGTTCTAACATGGAAGAAAAATTTTCTGATAGAAAAAATGAGGGCAGTAATCAGAGGCAATGTATCGGATTGGAGGAATGTCACAAGTGGAGTACCACAGGGTTCAGTTCTTGCACCGGTGATAGTTATTGTCTACATAAATGATCTGCCAGATGGAATACAGAATTATATAAACCTGTTTGCTGATGATGCTAAGATAAGAGGAAGGATAAGAAACTTAGATGATTGTCATGCCCTTCACAGAGACCTGGACAAAGTAAGTATATGAGCACCCACTTGGCAAATGAACTTTAATGTGAATAATGCCATGTTATGGAAAATGGTGGAATAGGAGAACATAGACCCACACAACCATATATATTATGTGACAAAATCTTTAAGAACTTCTGATAAAAAAAGGATAGCTAGGGGTGGTTCTAGATAGAAAACTATCACCTGAGGACCAATTAAAGAATATTGTGCGAGGAGCCTATGCTATGCTTTCTAACTTCAGAATTGCTTTTAAATACATGGATGGCGAAATACTAAGAAATTGTTCACGACTTTGTTAGGCCAAAGCTAGATATGCAATAGTTGTATGGTGTCCATATCTTAAGTAGCACATAACAAACTGAAAAAGGTGCAAAGACCATGCTCCTAGTGCTCCCAGAACTGAAGGGCAAGAAGCTACAGGAAAGGTTAGAGGCATTAAAATATGCAAAACTAGAAGATAAGAAAAAAAATAAGGTGATATGATCACTACGTATAAATAGTAACAGGAATTGGTAAAATTGATAGGGAAGAGTTTCTTGAGACCTGGAACTCAACGAACAAGAGGTCATCGATTTAAACTAATAAACAAAGCTGCCGAGAAATATTGAAGAAATTCACTTTCGCAAACGGACTGGTAGACGGTTGGAATAAGTAGTGAGAAGGTGGTGGAGGCCAAAACCATCAGCAGTTTCAAAGCATTATATGACAAAGAGTACTGGGAAGACGGGACACCACAAGCGTAGCTTCATCCTGTACTACACTTAGGTAATTACACACAAAATGGTTGGGTGTGTTTTCTATCACCTAATGCCTCTGTGAATAATTCTATTTCTCCCAACCGACCATCACATTGGTGTTCCACAGGGCAGCATACTTTACCCTCTTCTCTTTCTCATCTACATTAATGATCTTCCAAATGCCTCTCAACACCTCAAACCAATTTTATTTGCTGATGACACAACCTTCATTTACTCCAGTCCTGACCTTCTTGCTCTGAATGTTATAGTGAATACTGAACTAAATAAAGTCCATCTTTGGCTAACTGCTAACAACTCATCCTTAACATTGACAAAACCTTCTTATTTTGTTTGGTGATAAATCCTCAGATCAAATTAATTAGGAATAAACAATATACAAATTAGTAACAAAATAGATGGTAAATTCCTTGGTGTCCACATCGATAACAAGCTGAATTTCCAGTGACACATTCTAAATATAGCAAAAATAGGTTCTAAAATTGTTGGCATTCTCTCCAAGATCAGATATTATGTACCTCGCCCTGCCCTGGTGACGCTCTATTACTTCTCATCTATCCTTAAATCAATTACGGTATTTGTGCTTGGGGTTCTACTACCCAAAATCATCTACGTCCTCTAATTACTCAACACAAAGCTGCTATTAGAACAATATCTAACTCTGGTCCCAAACAGCACTTCGTACTCTTGGTACTAATCTTTGAATATGTAGATATTAAGTCACTGCTCATTCTCTCAAGTGTACTGTAGATATATATTAAAACTCTGAACTGTAATGTCAATACTGACCTTAAATGCTTCCTAGAAGGCTGTAACAGAACCCATGGGCACCACACAAGAAACAAATACTATCTGATATTCCAAGAGTGCACCTTAACCAAACTAGAAATGCTCTACAAATCAAGGGACCCAGAATGTGGAATGACCTTCCCAATCATGGCAAAGGCTGTCCCTCTCTCAACCTGTTTAAGAGAAAAAACTAAGTACTACCTAATAAACTCCATATAATCACCTTACCCCTAAATGTCAACCCATGTCTTGCTATTTTCAAACAATACTGTTTGTTGACCAACTTCTATAATTGCTGATTTCTGCCATGTTTCGCCCGCCTTATTTTTTCCTTTTTCAACACAATTTATACTTTAATCTCAATTAGTATTAAGTTTAGTCTTAAGTGTTTTTCCCCACATTTTGCCCGAAACGCTGTGCGTATTAGTGGCTTTAGGTATTGTATGTACTAACGCAATCTATAAATCCAACATTATGTCTGTAACTCATCTATGTACTGTATGTACTTTTACCTGAATAAACATTTGAATTTGAATTTTGAATTTGAATTTTGTTCACCTAGCAGTAAATAGGTACCCTGGAGTTAGTTTGATGTGGGGTTGCATCCTGGGGAGGGTCAGTAATTCTACTCGGGGGATACTTTGACATTAGCCTAACATGTATATATACACTGGCTGCCTATCCCCTGACAATGAATTAAATTAAGAAGCCTGTGGTGATACAAATGATAGGTGATAGGTGACTGTGGTGATACTGTGGTGTCACTGTCAAACTTCCCTTCCTACTTGTCATAGGCAGGAGGGCAAGTGTGTACTTGTGTTCAAGTGTGAGGAGTGAATGTGGAGAGGTGTCAGTGCACATGGAAGGATGCAGGGGCACATGGAGGGATGCAGGTGCATGTGGAAGGATGCAGAGGCACATGGAGGGATGCAGGTGCATGCAGAAGGATGCAGAGGCACATGGAGGGATGCAGGTGCATGCAGAAGGATGCAAAGGCACATGGAGGGATGCAGGTGCATGTAGAAGGATGCAGGGGCACATGGAGGGATGGCAGTAGAATCCTGCTAGGCCTATGAACTTTTGTACAGCTTCAACATTATGAGGGGTAGGATGGTTCTTCACAGCGTCTATCTTTGAGTCAAGAGTGGTGATGTCTTGTGGGGTGATATTATAGCCTAGAAACTTTATCTCCAATTTTTTCATGAAGGTATATTTTCTAAGTTAGATTTTCAGATTAGCTTCAGATAGTTTCTGAAGGACACTTTTAAAACTTTGAAGGTGGGATGGTACATCCTTGGACATGATTATGAGGTCATCGAGGTAAACCATGAGGGTATTACCTATCATTCGTTGGAACTAGTTTGTCATAAGCCTAGAGAAGGTAATAGGGTTGCTGTGTAAGCCAAAAGGCATGCAGGGGTATTGGTAATTGGTCATTAGGGACCGAAAACGCTGTCTGTTCTCAGCTTTCTGTGTCAAGTGGTATTTGCCAAAATCCTTGCAATAGATAAAGTGTAGAAAAAACTTATTTGGGCCTATGTTCTGCAATAAGTCAGTGAACATGGGAAGTGGAAATCTATCGGGTATCATCACTTGGTTAAGTTTTCTGAAATCAAGAATGGGATGCCAAGAACCATCCTTCTTGGGTACTAAGATCAATGGAGCACTCCATGGAGAAGGGCATTCTTCAGTAACACCTCTGTGTAACATCTCGTCAATAAGTTAGTCTGCAACAGCTCGTTGAGATTGAGGTTGTCTGTATGAAGGTACATAAATTAGTCAAGTATCTGGTTCAAGAGGGATTTTGTGAGTGATGAGGTGTGTCAGTCCAAGTTGTTTTCCAGTCAGTGTAACAGCAGTACGATGTTTGTTAAGGATGGTCAGCAACTGAGCTTGGGTGTCTGGGAAGTCAGTGGGACTAAAATGCTCAGGTGAGACCGCTAACTTATCTTGATTTGTCATATGAGAAAGTGCATGTACTATTTGTTCAGTAGAGACCTCATCCACTACTCACACCAGTAACAAATAATGGGTGAAAAATAAATAAAATAAAAGTCTACAACATTTGTGCCTGATTTGAGGTGAATGTTAGCCTTGGTGACATTGGCAACATAAACAACAGTAGTGTCATTGTGTATCTGATGTAAGGACGGTTCTATGTAGGTACCTTTATTTGACATGTGTCACTGTCTCTTATTACGTGATCTAGGTCAGGTACACCAGGAATTTTGACAATAACCTTTGTTAGTGCATGAGAATGTAGTACAGTGTCTTAGTGTATGATACCTCTGACTTGATTGATGTTAGACTGTAGATAAGTAAGGTAATGAACAATTGCTGGGGCCCCTTGCAAAGATTCATTGACCTCATTGACCTGTGAGACTGTGTAATTGTGTGATGGACTGGTTTCAGTAAGTGATTGAGTGGCAACCAATTGTTATTTCCCAACGGTAAGCATCGATTGTAATTCGGTAGTCTCTCATAGTGTTCAGTCCTAGTAAGATGTCGCCTGGAAACCGAATATTATCTACTAGTAAACTTGTCATGGCAAGTGATCTGTCATCAACTATCAACTCTGTCAGTTTCACCCAACACTGCAGTCATTCCTCCAGAAATTCCACTAAAGTTGGGGACAGATGGCAGGCGTACGACAAGTTTGTTGTGTTTGTCATACAATGTGGCTTGTTTGATGATGTTGACTCTAGCTCCTGTGTCTAGGAAAATTTTAACTTGTTGACCTCTCAGAGCGGCTGAAATCAGAGGTCCTTCTGTGTCTTTGTTATGCATATTATTATGAGATTAGTGTGGTTGACACGGTGTCCAGAGCACATGACTATGTGTACTGTCAGCGTGTAGGTAGTGTATGATATCTTCCTCTGTTAATACATTAAACCTGTTATGTGGAGGGATGTGAGTGAGTGTGGAGGGATGCAAGTGAGTGTGGAGGGATGCAAGTGAGTGTGGAGGGATGCAAGTGAGTGTGGAGGGATGCAAGTGAGTGTGGAGGGATGCAAGTGAGTGTGGAGGGATGCAAGTGAGTGTGGAGGGATGCAAGTGAGTGTGGAGGGATGCAAGTGAGTGTGGAGGGATGTGAGTGAGTGTGGAGGGATGCAAGTGAGTGTGGAGGGATGCAAGTGAGTGTGGAGGGATGCAAGTGAGTGTGGAGGGATGTGAGTGAGTGTGGAGGGATGCAAGTGAGTGTGGAGGGATGTGAGTGAGTGTGGAGGGATGCAAGTGAGTGTGGAGGGATGCAAGTGCACGTCAAGGGATGCAAATGCACATGAAGGGATGGGAATGCATGTGTGTTGGGTAGGAGTGCATGTGAGTAGGTTAAGAGTATGGGACTACAGTGGTGTCCAACTGTTTAGTTGACCAGACAATCTCTCCCACAATCATTAGGGAGAGAAGGGTTTGGAAAATCTCATTCTCAGGACTGGCCTGGCTCTTGGCAGCTGGCCTGGCTCGGCATCATGCCTGGAAGCAATGGCCATCTTCTCCCTGCATGACAATACACAAGACTTCAGTAATCTTCACTGACATGGACCACATATTTGATTTTTTTTTAGATGGTGTTGTCTGGTGTGTTAAAAGGGGCTTGTGGGAACATTAAGAACAGTAGATTAAAAACTTACACTTATATATTAGTGTATTTTATATAACAATTTACACAAAGTCTTTTGCACTCTCCTGAGTGCTTTATTAAGGTCAGAGTATATGGTTGGGATGAGACTTACATCTCAACAGCTAATACGAATGCTACCCAGGATCCAGTCCTCTTATCCTCGACCTCCGGACCAGGTCACTTCTATTCCCAACTGCCAATGTACCTGCGGAGATGTCTTCTATGGTATTATGGTCAGTTGTCATTTCTGTCATCATTATATTTTGAGAACTAGAGTTGTTATTGATAAAGGTATCTGCCTGGATGCTATCATTTGTAATTCCCTCAGTACCCAAAGGAGAACAGCTATTTGGAATAGAGTACTTACATTCATCCATTCATACATTCCTCATTTAGATCGCGTTTTAATTCACTTAGAATAATTTTCTTGTAAATCTGTCCTCGGAATTAACACTTTAGTTACCAGTGGAGGTACAGTATTCAGATTATTAATTAGAACTCTTCTGCTACCCTTTTAGATATAATATTATTACTTTAAAGATTATTTCACATTTTTTAAAATCAAAGATTTATTACAGAAATCTTAATTTCTATAATAAAATTATAGAAATGATCTATAAAAGTAATAATATTAGAACTAGAAGGGTAGTACAATGGGGTTCTAATTAATACTGTGAATACTTTCGCTGGTAACAAAAGCTTAACTTTCAAGGATAGATTTACAAGAAAAATTATTTTAAGTGAATTATAGCTAATCTAAATAAATGGATGAATGTAAGTATTCCCAATAATCATTCTCTCTTGAGTATGGAGGGAGTTACGAGGGATAGAACCTAGCCAGATACCTTTAATAATAACAACTCTAGTTCTCAGAATATCAGGATGACAGAAAGGACACCTGACTATAATTCCATAGAAGACATCTACAGCAGGTATATCAGCACTCAGGAATAGAGGTGACCTGGTCAGAAGGTCAAGAAGGATAAGAGGATTGAACCCAGGATAGCAGCCTCGTTAAATATTGAGATGTCAGTCTTGTCCTAATCACACACTCAGACCTTGATAAAGCACTCAGGAGAGTGCGACAGACTTGGTGTAAATCTTTACATAAAATTCACACATACATAAGTGTGGGTTTTTATGCTACGTTATTATGTCTGTGAGAAGACATTACCACTACAGTACTTATTAAGAACAATGACACCAGGAAATTTGAAGTGTTAGAGAATAGCAGAAGATAACCAGATTATACAAAAATCATATAAACAAATATCTTTAGTCATATTAATACAAATTTTGATATTATAAATCTACAAGTGTTAAATTATAGTTTTAAAGCACAGTCTTTTCATAACCAATTATTTGTAATAAATTGTTTATGTTTGTTACTAAATCAGTGTGTGAGTTAAGATAGTATTCTAGCACAAGATGTTTGTGTATGTATTCACAGTACACAATAAATATTACATTATATAATTGGTTACATTTATAATGCAACACAAAACTACTCAAAGAATTAGAGATTTTCCAGATGAAAATGCACGTATATTACTACCCATCTGGGGCTATCTAGACTTAATTTTAAGTTTCCAAAGTTAGATTAGAGAACTAGTGAGGTAGAACTCTAAGACATATTAAAGCAGAAATATATAATAACATATATAATAATTCCCTATGATCATGGAAAAAAAAAAAGAGATAATTTTTTTTTTACCTGATTTACCCGAGGGCCACTAATCCTAGTGGCCTCGATGAGGACAGGAAGCCGCCGGCTTGTCGAAGGGCCCCCCCCATTTGCCTTGATCTTTTCTAGAAATACTTTAAAACTCAACACAGTTTCGGCATTTACAGCTTCGGCGGGTAGGCAATTCCAGGGTTAATAACCCTGTGGGTGAAAAAGCATCTCCTGTTCTCAGTCCAACATTGTGGCTTGTTGAGCTTGAAACCGTTGCTCCTTGTTTGTGTTACATCTCATATTCTGAAGAAAATATCTGGATCAACATCCCTTAACTTGTTCAGTATTTTAAGTTTCAATGAAATCTGCCCTGTCATGTATGGTTTGCAGTGTTGTTAATAATGTTAGCCCTGTGGCCTTCAACTGTTCACTATGCATGTTAGTGGCTTTACAAGTATTTATTTATATATATACAAGAAGTTACACTGGGGGTTAACAGAGAATATAGAAATTAAGTTGAATTTACATTCTTGTAAAGCCACTAGCACGCATAGCGTTTTGGGCAAATCCTTAAACTAACAGATAGATTTTAGATAATTTAACAGTAAAATTGATAAAAAATGTTTACAGGTACTTTACAGCTTTACTTTACAGGTACAGATAATATAAGTAGAATAATTACAGTAAAATTTACAAAAAATGTTTACAAGTACATTGAAGAAATTTTGACACAAAAGCAGATTAGAATAATACACAATAATAACATTACAGTACTGTACTTATGGACCAACATAACAGCTCCCCTTACATCAGGTATAATCAATGACAGAACAACTGACCACTATCCTACCTTCCTTGTAGTGAACATGGCCATAACACCACCAGCTAACAAGAAAATTACCTTCAGGTTACACACTAAAGCAGCAATAGGCAATCTCCCAAATGCCCTCCACAATGTAAACTCTGAATCTGAATTTATCAATACACAGGATATTAATTCGTTAACTAGCCTCTTCCTTTCCAAAATTCTAAGCCTTTACAATATTTATTGTCCTCTCCTCACCAAGCAAGCAACTGGCAAAAGGTTAAATAATCCCTGGCTTACAAATGGCATACTTAAAGCATTCGACAAGAAACATGAATATGAAAAAAAAATGAGGATTGGCCTAGTTGCAAAAGAAGTAGTTAAGAGGTACTCATCTGTGCTTACCAGTATAATAAGAAGAGCAAAGTGTTCCTATTATGAGAATAGATTCAAAGAAGCGAAAGGCAACATGAAAAGCACATGGAGAGCCATCTCTAACATCCTAGGAGCTAAACAACATTCACATAAAAGATAAAAATCTCCAAGGATGGTTATACACCTGCAACAGATCTTGAAACAGCAACTGAATTTAATAGCTTCTTTTCATCGATTGGTGCTAACCTTGCCTGGAAAATACCACAAACTCAGACACATGTACCACATATCTTTTAGGCAGCTATCCAAACTCTCTTCTCCTCTCTCCGGTCAGCCCTACAGATGTTGTGTCCATCATTCACTCACTAAAATCCAAAGCTGGGAACATTAGTGAAATAGATTCGATGGTATACAAGAGCATCTCCCATGCCCTTGTACCACCCATAGCTCTGCTGTTCAATAAATCCCTAGTGTGTCATACCTTGCCTGATACCCTTAAAAAAGCAAGAGTAATGCCAATTCATAAAGGAGGTAACACGGTAATATACACTCAATACAACAACCATGATATCAGATGATATCTAAGATTACAATGGTAAAGTAATATGGCTTAGATACAAATATTAAGGGATTGGGTAACACTAGATACCTTACAATGTAATCAATGTTATGTGCTCTCATAAACCCAATGTACCTTCTTGTATATAAATAAATAAATAATAAGATTCCTTAGGTTATCTGAGATTAATGCAGTTATATAGTACTGAAAATTTATAGATAGCTCCAATAGTCTAGGAGGATTTAATAGAGACTGAACAAAGGTATATATTCACCTTTGTTTAGTAAGTTTGTAAAAATGTATGTTTAGTATGTATTTAAAATAAATAAAATTACTCAGTAGAATGTAAAAATATATTACTCTAATGTAACCTCACAAACCCATTGTACCTATCTTGTAAATAATATTATATTTATATAATATTTAAACATATTTATAAAATATTATAATGTATAATACTGTATTTAGGTCAATATTATATACTTTATAATTATATAAATATTATATAATTATAATTATATATTATATACATAAATTATATATAAATTAATATTATATTATTAGTATTATTATATGTATATTATATTATCATATTGTATTTTATATGTTTCAATGAGATCCGCCGTGTGATGCCTGGTTTGGTGTCGTGAGCTGTGTGACCTTCAGCTGTGTGACCTTCAGCTGTGTGACCTTCAGCTGTGTGACCTTCAGCTGTGTGACCTTCAGCTGTGTGACCTTCAGCTGTGTGACCTTCAGCCGTCCCTGATACGAGAGATGCTTCAAACTCACTATATCTTGCGCTGCCCACTTCCCCGTTATTAGTACTTGAGACATGTATATATATATATATACCTTTATCTGTGTAATCACCTCTGTCAACTTATGTGTACTTATCTGATGATATAAAAACCCTGCTACAATATACCTTTCATCTGATATGTTAGATTAAGGACCTGCCCGAAACGCTATGCGGGTTAGTGGCTTTACATGAATGTAAGATTACCAAGCTTATGTAATCTCACCAACCCATTGTACCTTCTTGCAAGTAAGTTATTAATATTATTATTATAGATGACTATAAGCTCTGCTTATTTATGCTTATAGGTGGGGAATATTTCCCACACCACCTTTGCCTATGGTGGGTCACCCCAGCCTTGGGGGCCCACTCTTGCCTATGGTGGGCCACCCCAGCCTCGGGGGCCCACTCTTGCCTATGGTGGGTCACCCCTGCCCTGGGGGCCCACTCTTGCCTATGGTGGGTCACCCCAGCCTTGGGGGCCCACTCTTGCCTATGGTGGGTCACCCCTGCCCTGGGGGCCCACTCTTGCTTATGGTGGGTCACCCCTGCCCTGGGGGCCCACTCTTGCCTATGGTGGGTCACCCCAGCCCTGGGGGCCCACTCTTGCCTATGGTGGGTCACCCCTGCCCTGGGGGCCCACTCTTGCCTATGGTGGGTCACCCCAGCCCTGGGGGCCCACTCTTGCCTATGGTGGGTCACCCCAGCCTTGGGGGCCCACTCTTGCCTATGGTGGGTCACCCCTGCCCTGGGGGCCCACTCTTGCCTTGGTGGAGGACCATCAAAGCCAATGTAACCAAGGCAGCAATTGAAACTCGTAAACAACTTTGAGAAGCAATGAAAAATTAGCAGAAATAAACAAAAGTTCCAGATAATACACAGTGCATAAACAAACCCAGACCCCATTATCCTTGACAAGCTCCCGATCCAATATGCGGATGTAGGCAGAGTACTGGGACTCTTGATCAATAGGATAGGTGATAAATTTCACTTAAGGGACCGACTAAACAAAGCCAAAGCAGCCTTAGGAAAACTGAGAAGATTCCGAAGCCTCAGTACTAACATTCAGATCCACCTATATAAGCTCTAGTTCGGCCGCATCTAGAGTATCCCCCAGTACCACTACACACCATAAGAAAACTAACATGCAGAAACTGTAAGCAGTACAAATAAGGCGCTAAAGAGAGCAGCAAAACACCGTCCACCATATGATCAGACAATCCAGGAGCTCCATGAACTCCTGAACACACAGCCACTAAACATCTGACTGCAGCACCAAGCCATCAGGGTGTGGAACACCATCCTAATGTTAGAGGACCAATGTTAGAGAGATTACTCCAAGATGAGACGCCCCGCTCCCACAGCTGATGGCCCAAGATGAGACGCCCCACTCCCACAGCTGGTGGCCCAAGATCAGACGCCCCACTCCCACAGCTGGTGGCCCAAGATGAGACGCCCCACTCCCACAGCTGGTGGCCCAAGATCAGACGCCCCGCTCCCACAGCTGATGGCCCAAGATCAGACGCCCCGCTCCCACAGCTGGTGGCCCAAGATGAGACGTCCCGCTCCCACAGCTGGTGGCCCAAGATGAGACGCCCCGCTCCCACAGCTGGTGGCCCAAGATGAGACGCCCCACTCCCACAGCTGGTGGCCCAAGATGAGACGCCCCGCTCCCACAGCTGGTGGCCCAAGATGAGACGTCCCGCTCCCACAGCTGGTGGCCCAAGATGAGACGCCCGCTCCCACAGCTGGTGGCCCAGATGAGACGCCCCACTCCCACAGCTGGTGGCCCAAGATGAGACGCCCCGCTCCCACAGCTGGTGGCCCAAGATGAGACGCCCCGCTCCCACAGCTGGGGGCCCAAGATGAGACGCCCCGCTCCCACAGCTGGTGGCCCAAGATGAGACCCCACTCCCACAGCTGGTGGCCCAAGATGAGACGCCCCACTCCCACAGCTGGTGGCCCAAGATGAGACGCCCCGCTCCCACAGCTGGTGCCCAAGATGAGACGCCCCACTCCCACAGCTGGTGGCCCAAGATGAGACGCCCCACTCCCACAGCTGGTGGCCCAAGATGAGACGCCCCGCTCCCACAGCTGGTGGCCCAAGATGAGACGCCCCGCTCCCACAGCTGGTGGCCCAAGATGAGACGCCCCCACTCCCACTGCTGGTGGCCCAAGATGAGCCTCTCGTCTTGGGCCACCAGCTGTAGGAGTGGGTGTCTCATCCTATCCACCACTGCCCACGGGATGGGGGGCCGGTGTAACCTATCCACCGCTGCCCACTGGATGAGGGGGCGGTGTAACCTATCCACCGCTGCCCACGGGATGGGGGGGCGGTGTAACCTATCCACCGCTGCCCACGGGATGGGGGGCCGGGTAAACCTATCCACCGCTGCCACTGGATGGGGGCCGGGTGTAACCTATCCACAGCTGCCCACTGGATGGGGGGCGGTGTAACCTATCCACCGTGCCCAGGATGGGGGCGGTGTAACCTATCCACCGCTGCCCACGGGATGGGGGCGGTTGTAACCTATCACCGCTGCCCACGGGATGGGGGGCGGTGTAACCTATCCACCGCTGCCCACGGGATGGGGGGCGGTGTAACCTATCCACCGCTGCCCACGGGATGGGGGGCGGTGTAACCTATCCACCGCTGCCCACGGGATGGGGGGCGGTATGCAGGAGAAACAGCAATTGTGACACTAGCTCTCCACATGTCAGTTGCTTAATTTAGAAACTGTACTTGTGGTCGATCTCGAAACCCATTGATGACGTGACGACGTATATTGAGTTTTGTAACTAGCTCATCAAGATTATAACTTGTTTAGCTAAATGAATTGTGGGGTTGAGTCCCTGAGCCCATTATGTGCCTCTGTAACCCACTACCGCCCACAGCATGGGTATGGGGTGCCATAATAAATGAACTAAACTATAACAACCAATTCTGATCAAGTTATAGACGGGAGGCGAGGAAGGCGGAACAGGTCAGTAGCCGGCCGAGCCTCGCCCAGGACGGTACTTGGCTCACACGCTCGACCCGCGCCACCTTGGTACCCTCCACACCCACGGTTGGTACCCACACCCACGGTT
>WNGS01006708.1:10366792-10425463 GCA_020271785.1 Procambarus virginalis | reverse complement strand
CATTTATATCAAAGTCAGGAGTCTTCTGTAATACTATCATCACTAAATATACCAGTTACATATATTTTTGACATTTTTAGGGGATGTTGTGGTCACAAGCTGAACAGGAGTGCTGTGAGCTCATGCTGTGTGTACCAGCCTTGGCGGCTCACTCAGTACTGAGGCCCTCACACCGGGGAATGTTGCCCATGATTTAAAAAAAAAATGGAGTGTTTACAAGAGCCCTGAGAACAGTGATGTGAACCCCGTGTATCCGCAGGCCATTTAAATCTTGCGTAGTACTCCAAAACTGCATAGCAGTGATGCACACTTTGCATCAGTTACTCAAAACTCCATATGCAGTTTTGCACAGTTTAAGGGTTAATAAACTGAAAAAGGTGCAAAGGAATGCAACTAAATGGTTTCTAGAACTGAAAACCAAGAGTTATGAAGAGAGGTTAGAGGCATTAAATATAATAAAGCTAGAAGATAGAAGAAAAATAGGTGATATGATCACCACTTACAAAATAATAACAGGAATTGACCAAATTGACAAAGAGGAATTCCTAAAACCAGCAACTTTAGGAACAAGAGGTCAGCAACTTTAGGAACAAGAGGTCAGCAACTTTAGGAACAAGAGGTCAGCAACTTTAGGAACAAGAGGTCAGCAACTTTAGGAACAAGAGGTCACCAACTTTAGGAACAAGAGGTCACCAACTTTAGGAACAAGAGGTCACCAACTTTAGGAACAAGAGGTCACCAACTTTAGGAACAAGAGGTCAGCAACTTTAGGAACAAGAGGTCACCAACTTTAGGAACAAGAGGTCACCAACTTTAGGAACAAGAGGTCACCAACTTTAGGAACAAGAGGTCAGCAACTTTAGGAACAAGAGGTCAGCAACTTTAGGAACAAGAGGTCAGCAACTTCAAGCTGGAAGGATTCAAGCTAAGGAAACGAAAGTGCCAAAAAATATTAAAAAGTTTTCTTTCACAAACAGAGTGGTAGACAAGTTGGAACAAGTTAAGTGAGAAGGTTGTGGAGGGCAAAACAGTCAGTAGTTTCAAAGCGTTATATGACAGAGTACTGGGAAAGGCGGGACACTATGAGTGTAGCTCTACAACTACTCTAACTACACTTAGGTAATTACAATAAAAAGATTGGATAAGAATACTGTGCAACAGATTTTATTTTAAAAATTATATTTACTTATGCAAAATTCTAATTACAAAACCCCTTGACATTATTTACATTACTTACTATTGCATTGTTTGTTGCTTTAGTGTTAATGTGCCAGACTGCACCACGTCACTCCTCTACACACCTCACAAACCTAAACAAAAATAATCATTAACTTTAAAAAATGGCCATATTTCAAGGACTTACGGCAGTAGTGTAAGCCAACAAAATCACAAGACCTCAACTCTTTCTCTATAAAATAAATAAATAATTAAATACAGAAGAATACAATATATTGTAATTTAGTTTTAACTCTAAACATTAGAAAAACCATCATATACATCTGAAAATCATGAATACATTTTAAAATAGCAAAAATTTTCTTAAAATAACTGAATACACAACATTCATTTGGAAATTGTTACATTGAAATTGTTGTCTGAAGCTATCACATTTGTTTAGAAAAATGAATCGCCATATTTTCTGTTATTTGATACACTCCCTTCAGATAATTTTACTTTAAATAGTTAAGTCCTATACCGTCTCCTTCAAATGTAACATTTCTCACTTTCTGTATACTTCCTTACTGGCTCCATGCTACGAGCCAACCCTTGTTTTATATTGCACACCCTCACCAGTTTCCTTATGTATAAGGAAACTTCCATGAACTGCACACACTCATGAATGATACTAGGCAAATATTGCACACCCTCGTGCATTTGTACCCTCTATTAGAGGACCATTGCATTGTAACCCGTACCCTTGTGAATTCCATGAGTAACTATTGCCTTGTACTGCACTCTCTTGAATACTATGAGGTAACCCTTGTATTATATAGGTTCTGGCTTGTGGATCCTGGTAGGCCAATAGAACTCTGCAACTGATGACACCTAGTAGATCATCCCTGAATCTGTGTAATAGTTTCAGGATGCCTCAGGAGCTTCCCCTAGAAAGGAAAGTAGTGAAAGGAAATTGGGCCTACCAGAGAGGCCACAGCCAAAGCTCAGCAAAGGCTGGGAAGAGAATAAGGATGTGGGGATGGGGATTTAAAGTAACATTGGTATTTACAGGACCAACAAAGTGCTTATATATAAATCCTCAGGGCGTGTATGGTCTTCATGACAAATATCAAAGTCTTAGGCCATATAGTGGGGCCACACAACTAGTGAAACATCGCAGTGTTTAAAGGAACCATACAACAGTGTTTAAAGGAACTGCAAGATCACATGCAGTGATGGTGCCATGATTCCCAATTGAGGAGGAGGGAAAAGGTACAATTGTCACAAGGAAAGAGGGGAGCCACTCCAGGTGAAGAAGTCACCATTGAGGGCATAGGGCTCAACTCTGCCAAGGAAGTGGGAGGGAAACAGAGAGGATCAGTTGAGGTAGCCCAAGAAGTAGCCTGGTCTGGGTCCATCAAAGCATTTCATTATACTCGATAGTTTATTTCTGAGGTGGCATTCATCAGTGAATTACTAACCATAATGCCTTGCACGAGGAACCCTGCAATACAACACTAATGTGAAAGAAAGTTCTCTCATCTAGTCTTGTACTTCATGGCTGCTGTGCAGTCCTGTGCACACTGTACACTGAGCATTGTTTGCCTATCTACAGGACACAAGTAAATTGTGTCGGATGTCCATGGGTCAGGAACAGTATCAGTAATTTAGAAATTGTTTGTGGGGTGATATACAATGCCTGGTTATAAGAGAACAGTTTATATAGGTTGCACCCCCAAGATAGCTGTTGAGTGTAGTAGCTACAGCCTGGGTCGCTTGGTTGACCTGACCTTCGGCAATGGTCGCTGATAATCTCCAATCCTTGCCTCTCCCTGCCACTCAAAGTTCAGTCAATCAGACGTGTGTTTGTATCGTTGAAACTTCATTCCGATTGGTTGGCTGGCTGTAGGGCTTAACGTAAATGAGCAGAGTTGAGCTTGGCTGCTACGCTCTCACTTCCTCTCCCTCATTCTCAGTACAAAACTTCGAGGTACCACACGAGTGCTTTCTTGAGCTCTTAGAGTACCGTTACCTCGAAATTTCAAGTATCAATTCCAGGTCACATTGGTGGAGAAAATCTCCCAACTGCAACAACGACGAAGAGCATGCTGTATGAAAGTGTTACCTGTAGACGGAGTACGTTGTATTATCTTGTGTACACAATCGGACTCACATTTTGAGGTGCTTATCTCCAACTCAGTGAGCCAACTCTTCCTGTTGCATACGGCAGGGGTTAGGCAGTTGTTATTGCTGAGGTGGGCCTGACAGCTGAGTGGACAGCGCTTAGGATTCGTTGTCCTGAGGTTCCGGATTCGATCTCCTGCAGAGGCAGAAACAAATGGGCAGAGTTTCTTTCACCTTGATGCCCCTGTTACCTAGCAGTAAATAGGTACCTGGGAGTTAGACAGCTGCTACGAGCTGCTTCCTGGGGATGTGTAACAAAAAAGGAGGTCTGGTCAAGGACCGTGCAGCAGGGACGCTAAGCCCCGAAATCATCGCAAGATAACCACAAGAGGTGGTCATTATTACCATTGTTAAGGCCAGGTTGCATCCTGTCACCTGAGTACTGTCAGCAAAAGACAGTACTGTATGTAGATTTGCCCATGACCTATCGTAAAGTAGACAATTACAGTATCCCATTTCCATGTGTAAATATATTTTTGTTTTATGTTCAATAAATTAGATGTCAATACATGATGTTTCAGGAAATCCTTTCTTCCTCATATTACAGACTTTTACTGGCTCGGTCCCATAAAACAACTCTACACCTATACTAGCCCTATCAATTAAAAATTTTGATATTGAACTGACTACTTCAATTTCCCTGCACCACCAGGAAGAGATCAGACACAACCCATATCCTGTAAGATCTCCACAAGATCTTGTGTCATTGCTCTAGGCATTTTACCTTGTTGATAATTACTGTGAGTGGCTTGTACTATATACCAGTCTGCACAAAGTAGTGGTCCAACCTTAACTGTGCCAACCGAGTATACTCGGTCGGTGGGAAACTGCGTCAACCGAGAAAGCTCTGATTTTTTCGTACCCATTCTAAATGTGTGCGCAGTTGGTTGTGTACGAAATGTACTTTTAGGACCTCCAGTGAGAGGCAGCCATCTTGGAAAAAATTCCCAGAATGCCCTAGGGCTGCTGGCTGGGTTAGTACTGAGTGAGCAACCATGTGTGGTGCACGTGCCTCTGGCTCCCAAACACCTGTCTGACGCAGTGTTGAAAGATCGTAGTCTGTCAGTGAAATTCAAACTTATTGTTTGAAGAACATAAGGGTCATAATATTGGGGAAGTTAGGCGCAAAAAGGACCTAATACAAAGGTCGGATGCAAGTGATACAGCATCTATGATGACGATAAAACTAGCGTATCCAGTTGTAGCTCTGAGCGCCGCCCTTGCCCACCTATGCTATCTCCAATTCATATAGATAATACATTGATGAATCATTTTCTGCTTTCAGTGATGATGCATCTGATACAAGTATCATAGATGAACAGTGTTACAGGCTTCCATAGTGGTGTTTTCCATAGACATTTTCAAGAATAGCTGAATCTCTTCTTGACTGACGGACACTTGTTGAGGCTGGCTGAATCTCTTCCAGAATGCAAGAATCTCTTCCCAACTGACGGACACTCTTTGAGGCTGGCTGAATCTCTTCCAGAATGCCAGAATCTCTTTCCGACTGACAAACACTCTTTGAGGCTGGCTGAATCTCTTCTTGTGTGGGACCTTACAAAGCGATCATTTCACGACTACCTTACAAATTGATCTTTTTCTATAATCTTTTCAAGACTACCTTATGCTTTACAAGCTTGGCTACATGCCACCAACAGGTACTAAAGTCAAGGGTGAACATGAGTGCGTTATTTGCGAGCACGCAGAACGAAGAAACAGGAACCGAAAATCTATCTGTACCTGGCGCAACAAGAGCGAAGTCGCGCTGTGTACCATGGACTACTTCGTTGATTATTTCTCACTTCCGAAGTACTGAGTGTGTAATACTGTGTGTTACTGTGTAAATAGTGTGTGAAACTGTACATATTGTAATTTTAGTGAATTTTTAACAAGTAATATTGCGACAATAAACATTTATTGTGGACACATTATTGACACATGTATCACAGTTCCATGGAACATTATGAACGTTCTATTGTATACATATTGTAAAGGACACAAATATGCATCATATACGATAAAAAACAAATAAAACCGCATTGGAAATACATAGAACAAATAATTGAAAATTTTTGTGGCAACACCCGGTGCTTGAATGGCTCGCTCGACCATGTCTGGGCGTGTCACGCACGGGTGACCAGGCCCTGATGACGGCACAGCGCACCTTGTCCACGTCCCCACAGCCAAAGTAAATGGAATTTGGTATTTATTTTTAAATAGACATGTTCAGGGAAGGGAATTTATCATTTTACGAAGAAAAATTAATTTTTGGGGAACACTTTATTTCATGCGCACCGGGGGAATTTCACAATAAACTCGGCGCAGCACGGTGGTTAAAGTAATCTCGGACAATTAATATGCAAGAGATCATGAAAGCAGAATGTGTAGTAATGTTGAGAAGAAAACTTCAAGGGATTTACCATTAAACATTGAAATCCTGGACACCAGACTCAAGCAAATATGGGATGCACTCAAGAATGTAGCACTTATCCTAAGATCACATAAGCAGAAAGAGGAGGATGGGGGTAAGGAAGGAGATACCTAACCAATAGCATCTGAAGTACTAGAAGCCTTGATATCAAAACATGGCTGTAGACACAATAAAAAGAAAGCTGCCAGCATAGAAAATTGGCAGAAGTAACAAATATGCAGAAAAATATCATCAGCCTCTTACAGTCCCACTAAAAAATGAGTGAAGAAACAGGAAAGAAGGGACTATGTGAGATAACAGATTTCCATAGCTGACTTAGTTGTGCAGAGTAAGTGCCCGATGGCAAAGAAATCAGAGTGGGATCTAAAAAGTAATCATCAGAGTGCATGGACCAAAATTCTTTAATTATGGATCGATATACTGGGTCTCATCAGAAAGCCCACATATCGAGTTCTATGCTGCGCACAGATGGAGAATGAGTCGGGCTTGCCCATCAATCTTTCATAAAATTCATAGGGTGTGCACACTTCTAAAAAAAAGTCATGTTATTATTATTTTATTACATTTAAAAATGAATATACTACTGATTTTCCTTTTTTGTGGGGAGCCCTTGTGGCTCCCTGAAGCCATCAGGCTGATATGTGTTATATTAGTCTGGGGCATCAGTCAATTGGAGTTCAGCCCACCGAGGGCCCACGAGCCAGAACCTGGCCCCCTAAGAGAGGCAAAGGGAGCCATGATCTATGGAAACCCCCTTGTATTTGGGGGCATTTCATGTCTGCCATCGACCTGGATTAGCACCCAGAAAGGTAGGCATAACAAAACAGACCCCACATGGTACGAAAATTCCAACCGAAGACCGAACATAGAGGCAGAACTCCTCCCCCCCACTTAAAGAAACAAGCAAACGTTACACTCCATTGCCGCGCAGCACTTCCCTCCCCAGGAGGGGGAGCCCCAGACCCTCTGTGCCGGCTATTAAACAACTCCAACTCGTTGGCTGATGTTTTTCTGGGGCAGACGTTGACTCTGGCCTCAGATTCTGGGCAGTTGTGTACCTTAGTGGTATGTTCTGCTGTGTGTGGCATGGTGGCCAGGAGAAAACTGAGAGTACTGGGGCTGCATGCACTTACAGAGTGCCTAGGAAAGAAAACCGTAAGTACTACCCTTGGGTTCTAGGCTTCTCTTCCATATAACTTTCGGAAGCTGCTTCCGTGGGGGGTCTTTGCTGCTCAACATTTACCCCGCCCTAGGGGACAGCTGGGGTTTTCATGGCCTTTGTTTGGCCTTGGGTAAGAAGTGGTATTGTTTGCTGGTACAGGCCCAAGGTACTGCATAGCTCGCCTACCTACACGCCGGCCAATTTCTGTTCCTTCTGGGGACATTGTCCTTTTGCAGGGTTTTTATTTGCTTTTTGTTTTCCTTGCCTGAAGGGGGTCTGCATGGTTTGGCTATTGGTCCACTTCTGTTATTTTGGTGGCTCTCCTCTAAGCATCCATGATTGTACATATCGCAGGGATTCAGCTTTAGCAGTTTTCCTTGTTAGTTTGGGCCTAGCCAGTTTTGCAGTACAGTACCTTGCCTGGGCTTCCCATAGCAGTCAGCCGGCAGGCCCTGGAAATTCCCATTGGGGTTCACTAGACCTATGGATGCGTCTTCTGAGTTCCACCTTGTCTCGTCCGAGTTTGAGGGTTGCTGTGTGCCCTAGTCTCAGGGTAACAGTCACCGTTTTTGCCTCTGTCATGCCAGGACTTGGGGTTCCTTTGGTCGGGGTGGGCCATTAGTGCCAGCTTCTGAGCTGGAGCTTCCTTTGGAGCCGGCGTCGTCTGGTCGGCGCAATGATTGCTCTGTTCGTTGGTTGTTTTCAACGAACAGGGAGGGGGGGGGTGTTGCTGGACAGGAACATAAGGGGCGTTGGCCCTTTCGTGGTTCACTCCACTGACATGGCGTTGGGGAGAGCAGGCTCGCACTGTTTGCTCACTCTTGATCCCACGATTTGTGGGCGTTTCAGGTCGTATCCTTCGGCCTGTGATGGCATTGGGCAGCTCCCCTTTCTTCAGGGGGGTGGGGTTCAGGGCTTGCTGGGCAGGCTTCTTCCCCTGCGCTCCGTCGGGTCATCTTGGAGTGGGTGCGCTTGGGCAAGGTCAAAACGACCCCATCCCTCAGGTGGGTTTCCAGTACCGAAATGGGACTGTGTGGATCTGCAGTTCATTCTGGACTTGTCCCGTCTGAACCCTTCGGATCACCACTCTGTCTCAGGTCCGGCTTCTGTTGAAGACGGGAACCTGGATTGTATCCCTGGACCTTAGGGATGTGTATTGGCACGTTCCTAATTCATCTGGGGTTCAGGGACTGGTTAGGTTTCATTGTAGGGCGTCAGGCTTGCTGCTTCTGTTGCCTTCCATTCGGCTTGAATCTGGCACTTTGTGTTTTAACATGCCTTACCCGGGTCGTAGTGACCCGTCTGCGTCTGCTAGGGGTTCGGGTTCTGGCCTACCTCAATGACTAGTTTGTGTGGGCTCCCAGCCAGTCTGCCTGTCTGTTCCCCAGAGGTGTGGTTCTTTACCAGCTTGCCGGGTTCAAGTTCCTGGTGAACTGGAGGAAGTCCCATCAGGTTCCGTTTCAATTTCAGACCTGGCTGGGTCTCGTGTGGGACTCTCGGACCGTTTCCTTGTCTATCCCTCCAGAGTTGTTGCTATGGGTGCAGTCCCGCCTTTAGCTGTTTCGTTTCGGGGGTTCCCGGGTCACTTAACGGTTACTCGAGCAGCTGTGCGGGAGCCTGAACTTCACCATGCTGGTTTACCCGCCAGGTCAGGGGGTGTGGCTTTGATGTCTTCTAGTTCCTTTGGGGTCTTCTCTTCCTCTTCTCTCAAGATCGTTGGGTTCAGCCTCCGGGGGCCTTACGTCAGTTGCTGCGTCACCGGATTCCTCTTCGGGTTTTCGGGGTTCAGTGCCTTGGTGCCTACCCGAGCCCTTGCTTGATGTGTTCACGGATGCCTCGTCTCTTGGCTGGGGCTTTGTGACCAGTGCTCACTGGGCTGACCAGAGGTGGTGGGGTCCGTCCTTCTGTTGGGCTCACAGCACGGTGCAGGCCCACTGATTTATTGTCTGAACCACGGGGGTTTCCTTCGATCCTTGGCTCTTTGGTGCTGGTCACTTCGAATGACTTGTCTGCTGAATTTTGGGGTTTGGCTCTCAGAGTAGTTCATATCCAGGGAGTGTCCAACATTCTGGGGACAGCCTGTCTAGGTTCATTCCCTTGTCCAGAAAATGGATGGTCGACTCCAACTCCTTCGGTTGGCTCTGCCAGACCGAAGTAACACTACTACCCAAGTGAGGCGTGTGAACACGCAAGACGCCAGATTCATGCCGAATGGAAGGCAGCAAAAGTGGTAACCACGATGCCCCACAACAAAACCAAGCCAGTCCTTGAACCTCGAATGAATCTGGATATACCAATACGTGTCCTTGAGTTCAGGGACTCCATCCAAGCATCCGACTCCAACAGAAGATGGACCTGGGACAAAGTAGTCTTCTGAAGGGGGGGGGGGGGAATAAACCCAAGGGTTCAGACAGGACAAGCCCAGAATGAACCTGAGGCCCATGCTGTCCCATTTCAGAACCGGAAACAGGCGGGAAACCCACCTGAGGGACGAGGTCGTATCGACCACGCCCAAGTGAACCCACTCCGAGATGACCCGACAGAGCACAGAAGACATATGCCCTGCCAGTCCCGAACCCCCCGAAGGAGAAGGAGCCACCCAATGCCACCGCAGGCCGCACGAAACGACCCGAAAGGCCCACAAATAATGGGACCAGGTGCAAGCAAACCGAGCCATCGCCCCATTAAAGGGACGAATCACGAAAAGGCTGACGCACCTTTACGAGAACCTAAATGGTGCACAGGGCGATCCCCGCACCGAACAGCAACAGACGGCACCGAAGGCAGCGCTGGTGCCGAATCTGACACCACTGGCCTACCATGACAGGAAGAACCCCATGCCCTGGCACAACCCCGCTGGGAAGGCTCCCCACGAGCCCCTTGGAGGACCAAGAAATCCAATATAGGACGGCAACTAGCCAAAAGTAACTAACAACTAGTATCTGCTGCCTGCAGATACAGCACAACTGCAGAGTCCTCAATCAGCAATGGACAAAAATATAAAGACAGTTTAAGAGCCAGGGCCTAAGCAGAAGAAGCGAGCATCACCTGCCGACACGCGAGTTGAGAAGCAAAAAACCGTGAAACTACATCCCAGCGTGAACAGCTCCTACAATGCAGATGACGCACCCGCCACCGAGGGCAATGCACGAGACCCAGAGGTCGCCCCAAGCTCCTCCAAATCCACCTCAAGCCAGTCCATGGACAGTGCAAGGAGGGAGAAGAAATGCAGGCCAAGGCCAGCAGGGCCACGCATATGCAAATCCACTACAAGCAATGCAGCCAAGAACCAGCACATAAAGCTGCATCACACCAACATCCCGTGGAAGGGCAGGGGCAAACAGGCACACAGCGAGATGCTCAAATTTGCCTCCCAGGAAAACCTACAACACCATCTGATCCTCCCACTACTCAAGCGTGCAGGATCGACAGAATGTATGCCATGCCTTCAAAGAGAAGAGAGGGTAGTCTGCTAACCAGGAAGACCCCAGAACATCATGACACCTTCGTACACGAAGGCACACGGATCCATTACGAAAGCATAATCTGGGTTGCGTAGGAGGTAAGGTGCAAGGAGTTCTTGCACATGGGAAGGGACTGTGGGAAATTTTTACCCACTATATCCATATTATTATCAAAGAAATGTATTATTTCTAAATCATATCAAAATCATATCAGAATCACTACAGATTTACTATATCCTATCTCGTACATCTTGATCCTACATGACAATGCCTATGATCACGTACGACCATAGGGCCCTTGGTTGCCTACGTGACTTTGTGCAGGATTTCTCAAGGATCTAGAAGCTTCGAGAATGATTAAAAAACTATTGGAACAATTCAATCGATTTCCGGTACGGATTAAATCAAATCTTTAATTAGAATCAGTAGTGCTAATCATATGTCTAGACAGTAAAAATAATCAATATTCACTGAAAGCTACCCTCTCAAGGGAGAGGGGACACCAAACTTGGGAGTGAAGGGAGCACCCATCATGCCCCGGGGCAGAACGCGTGTGTTTACAAAACAGTGAACATGTGATACGGTGCCTTATGAACATTATTTGGTAAAGAACACCTTAATAACTTATCTTTATTACCAGTGATTACTCTCTAGAACTGGGGGAGTACCTAGGACAATATCAACTAGGAAAAATTCCTAGTACTTTATCTAAATAAGAGGTAGAGTGGAACTCACTCACCCAGTGTGATGCCGTCTCCACCTCCACCACCTAGTCTAGCCTACTGCAAATGCAATTAAGGACATAATCAATTATCAACGCTACAAGAACATTATACAGCAAAGCAGTGATATAAGATATCGTGCCTAAACTCGACAAGAGAGTTAACCAGTCTGGCAACTAGTCAGACAGGCACCCGGCATTCAGGTAAGTATATTGAATGTTATTTGGTGTATTAATTGACCAATTGTATGCTTGTATAACTTTAATATATCCAATAAGTCTGTCTGTCGTTAAAAGGTGAGGCCACGCCTCATATTTCAGTAAGTATTCATTAATCTTGCAGCGACTGAATCTCTTCCGAGTCCCCAGACACTTGTGAGATTCAGAACCTCATGAGTGTCCCTGGTCTGGGAGGAGTTCCAGTCGAACGTAACTGAATCTCGCCATATAAATTGAATATATCTATATATATACTTGAACATATAAATTAAGTTAACTATTGTTTGCTTAGTTATCTTTAATTTATAATATAAGTTTAACCTATTCAATATAATCTCTTGTACTGAGTTAATCGTACTTAGACCACATTTAACCCTTAAACTGCGCATCACGTCATGTGAAGTGTTGAGTAACTTGCTATAAATTGCGCATCACATCACATGACGTGTTGAGTACTACGTAAGATTTAAACGGCCCGCGGATACACGGGGTTCACCTCACTTTCATCAGGGCTCTTGTAAACAGACACCATTTAAAAAAAAAATTGTAGGCCACATTCCAGGATGTGAGGTCCTCAGTACTGAGTGAGCCACCAAGGCTGGCGCACACAGCATGAGCTCACAGCACTGCTGTTCACCTTGTGACCACAGCATCGCCTAAAAATGCCATAATATATATGTTCATGCTATTATTTAGCGATGGTAGTATTACAGAAGACCCCTGACTGTGATAAAAATGACCAGGATTCTGATAATAGCAGGATTGTTGTGATAATCAGCGCTGTAATGGGAGGAGTAATCTTGGTGGGAAGGGAGGTAGCATTGTCTGCTGACTCTGTGTGACCACCTTTTACTGTCTGGACTCACTGTAGCAGCTTAGTTGTTCGCTATGGTGAACAAAACATGCAGATACTTATATATAACGTCTGTATATAGTGAATAAAAGAAAAAACAGTATTGTGGGAGGAGAATGGTGGCGAGTCAGGTGAGATGAGGGAGAGAGGAAGTGACAGTCAGTGGTGGGCTGCCACTGCCACTCAGCACACCAACTTAGTGGTTCGTTATGGTGAACACAAATGTAGATACTTATATATAACATGTATATGTAGTGTAATAACAGCAATAGGAGTGTGGGGGAGAAGCCATTTTGGTGAGGGAGGTAGCAAGATCTGCATGATTTGTCATGTTGATAGGGGTGGCCACTACGCTCTTTGGGCACTATACCGGCTTAGTTGAACAGTTATGGTGAACAAAACATGTAAATACTTATATATAATGTGTGTATATAGGGTAATAATACCACAAACAGTATTGTTGGGGGAGAAATTTTAGTGTGTCTGACCTTGAATGCGTGAGGGAGGCAGCCGCCAACTGACTGTGTGTAGCGACGTCTCTTAGTGCCTGAACTAACTATATCAGCTTAGTTGTACAGTTGTGGTGAACAAAACATGTAGATACTTATATATAACGTCTGTATATAGTGAATAAAAGCAAAAACAGTATTGTGGGAGGAGAATGTGGGCGAGTGAGGTATCGAGGGAGTGAGTGGCAGCGAGTGGCTGGCTGGTGTGTGGCAGTCACTCCTCGTTGCTTTTTGACTCATAATACCAACCTAGTAGTTCGTTATGGTGAACAAAACATGAAGATACTTATATATAACCTGTGTATATAGTGTAATAACAGACAAAGTATTTGTTCACTATTTGATGAACATAATTGAATCAACAATATGCACACCATAATTTTGAGTACAGCAATGATTTACACATTTTATTATATAAATATATCACACTACACACTATTGAATAATATTTCAGCAAAAAAACAAAGAAAAATCAGACATTAAAATAACTAGGTAATTATTTCTTTATGGCCACTCCTGCTTGACAGCTGGGGCGGAGCAGACCACCTGGGACGCTTGACAGCTGGGGCGGAGCAGACCACCTGGGACGAATGATGAGTCAGCACCTGTTTTTTGCCAGACTTCCCCGCCCTATAGTGGGCAAAATATGCCACTTACGATTTGTTTATTATTTTCTCATGATCAGAGAACACAAATTAACAGGTTTAGAAGAAAAAATAATTTTTTTTATTTGTTATGCGCCTGTGGGTGACAATGGCCAAATAGCCCTTAGCAACACAAGGGTTAAGGTCATTTAATATCATACAGGGACCCATAATATAGGGGCTGGCCGGCCGAGCGGACAGCACGCTGGACACGTGATCCTGTGGTCCCCGGGTTCGATCCCGGGCACCGGCGAGAAACGATGGGGAGAGTTTCTTTCACCCTGATGGCCCTGTTACCTAGCAGTAAATAAGTACCTGGGAGTTAGTCATTAGTCGACTGTCACGGGCTGCTTCCTGGGGGTGGAGGCCTGGTCGAAGACCGGGTTGCGGGGACACTAAAAAGCCCCGAAATCAACTCAAGATAACCAGCTCAAGATACTACTACAATTTAAATTATTGTGTTTATAGTATAAGAATATATTGGTTGTTATAATTATGGTGCTAGGCTGGAGTGTACATGTTTAAATTCCTAATTTAAACAAAACCAGTGTTCAGTTATAGAACTGAATTATTAACCCTTAACATGCTAGGGGTATAATATCCTTTGTTCCCCACAGGCGCATGTAATTTTTAAAAAAAAAAAAAAATCTTCCTAATCTGTTAATTTGTGTTCACTGATCATGGGAAAAATAATAAAAAAATCGTAAGTGACATATATTGCCAGCTATAGGGTGGGGAAGTCTGGCAAAAAACAGGCGCCGACTCAGCGTGCGTCCCAGACGGTCTGTTGATCGCCAACTGTCAGGCCAGAGTTGCCACAAAGAGATAATTACCTAATTATTTCAATGTCAATTGATTTTTCGTAGTTTTTTGCTGTAATGTTATTCAATAGTGTGTAGTGTGATATATTTATATAATAAAATGAGTGAATCATCGCTGTACTCAAAAATATGGTGTGCATATTGTTGATTCAATTATGTTCATCAAATAGTGAACAAATACTTTGTCTGTTATTACACTATATACACAGGTTATATATAAGTATCTGCATGTTTTGTTCACCATAACGAACCACTACGTTGCTATTATGAGTCAAAAAGTAACGAGGAGTGACCGCCATGTACCAGCCAGCCACTCACGCCCTCCCTCAAGTCACCTGACTCACCCACATTCTCCTCCCACAATACTGTTTTTGCTTTTATTCACTATATACAGACGCTATATATAAGTATCGACATTCGTGTTCACCATAACGAACCACTAAGTTGGTATGCTGAGTGGCAGTGGCAGCCAGTGGCTGCCACTCCCTCCCTTCGTCACCTCACCTGACTTGCCACCATTTTCCACACACCATACTGTTTTTGCTTTTACATACAGACGTTATATATAAGTATTTACATGTTTTCTTCACCATAACTGTACATCTAAGCTTATATGGTGAGTAAAGGCACAAAGACGTAGGACCTCACACAGCTGATGGCTGCCGCCCTCAAGGCCAGATGCACTAATATTTCTCCTACAACAATACTGTTTGTGGTGTTATTACGCTATATACACACATTATATATAAATATCTACCTGTTTTATTCACCATACTTGTACAAGTAAACTGGTATGGTGCCCAAAGACCATTATGGTCACCAGTAAACAACATGATAAATCGTGCAGACGATGCCACCGCCCTCACCAAAATGGCGGCTCCCAACCTACTCCTCTTGCTGTTTATACCCTCTATACACACGTTATATATAAGTATCTACATTTGTGTTTACCATAGTGAACCACTAAGCAGGTATGGTGAGTACAGTCAATAAAAGGTGGCCACACACAGTCAGAAGACATCGCCACCACCCTCCCTCCCACAGCATTACTCATCCCTCCATGGCGCACAGCGCTAAATATCACCACAATCCTGCTATTATCATAACCCTGGTCAGTTTTATCACAGTCAGGGGTCTTCTGTAATAATATCATCACTACATAATAGCATGAACAAGTATATTATGGCATTTTTAGGCGATGCTGTGGTCACAAGCTGAACAGCAGTGCTGTGAGCTCATGCTGCGTGCGTCAGGCTTGGTAGCTCACTCAATAATGAGGCCCCTAACACCCAGGAGTTTGGCCCACGATTTTTTTTTAAATGGCGTCTGTTTACAAGAGCCCTGACGAAGGTGTGGTGAACCCCGTGTATCCGCGGGCCGTTTAAATCTTGCGTAGTACACCAACACGTCATATGATGTGATGCGCAAAATATAGCAAGTTACTCAACTCGTCATATGAAGTGTTGCGCAGTTTAAGGGTTAAATCTTATCCTTGTATTAACAATACAAGCTGATGCAAGGAACTTGTCAGCAGGTGGATTGTGGATCTTCAATCAACTTCTCCATTCATTGACCAAGACTCCACCTGCCCCTTACAGCCCACAATCTGTCATTAGGAAAAGAGGATTTACGACCCTAGCTTGAGATTTTAGTTGAATTAATTTTGCATACAGTAATTTTTAATTTAGTAAAGTACAAGTCCCTAGTAGTTCTCCTCTCATATTAATCCCAGCATTTTTCCCCACAGGGACGCAGGAAGCCGAAAACCTCTGGAAGGACGTAACCGAAGAGCCATCGGGATCATGGAACCAAACTCGGGGAGGGGTAGATGCCAAAACCAGTTCGTATGAGAAGGGAGCGAAAGAGAATCCCACTCTTTGTAATACCAAGCCCAGCTGTGAGGGTACAAAAACCCAGGCGGGGGTCCAACGGGGGCCAAGGCCCCAAGTCAACCCCTCCCCTGCCCCAGGAACCTCACCCCGAGGACCCAGGTTTGAGTGGTCCTCCACTGGGGAAGGACAAGGAGGGGCAGATGGAACCAAAGTCGAAGCAACTAAGTCTTTAGGCACCCACACTAAGTCCGGGTGCCTAAAACAAAAATGGGGCAGTCTCGGGGCATCCGGGGAAGCAAACAAACTATCGTGTTGCAGCAACCTGAACCTAGCATGCAACGCAGCTGCTGCCTGCACCCTCATATCATGATCAGTAGCTTGGGGAAACTGGAGCACATACAAACAACAAACGTCGCATGACTTCGCGTCACAAACGTTGGTCAAAATAATCACCAACCCTACAAGCAGCATGGCCGAGGCACAACCAGTGACTGTCACCCTGAGACAAGAGGATAGAGCAACCATCAACCTCGCATGAAGCGAGAGGGAACTCAAGGGTCGCATCCATTGAACCACGGAGCTCCCGCAAGGTTTCCCAGGGCCCTTAGCCTTGGTAACACGCTAAGGAAAGCCCAGGCAGGGTACTGTGAACCGGCACCCAAGACTAAAAAGCAAACTTCTTAAAACATGAACCCCGGGATGTGTTCACTCACGGGGGCCTAGCAGGGGATACCACCCAGAACACATACTGTATGTAGAAATATATAGCCTAATTATAGATAAGGGCAACCAACCAAAGGCAGATCCCCCCCCCCACCAGGCAGGAAAGCAAAAACAAAAGAAAACCCCCGCAAGAGGACAATGTGCGCAGGCGGAACAGAGCTGGCCGCTATAATAGGTGTTAAATAGCTGTGCAGGACCCTGCGCCCCTACCAGTGATGAAAATTACCTCCTACCCAGAGACAAACAAGGGTAACAAAACTCCAGCCGACTCTAAGGGCGGCCAAGTACCGAGCAGTAAAACACACAGCGGAGGTAGATCCCAGTGACTTGTAGAAGGTGGCCCCACGTCTTGAGGGCAGTACTTACAGGGCACCTAGGGAAGCAAATCCCAGGCGCATGCAGCCCGAGAACCGAAGAATATGACTCCTGGCTCGCACACCATTAGTAGAGACAGTCCACGCCACAAGGCACAGAACTGAGACAAAATCTGGAACCAGAGGAACATGATCTCGCCAGTATCACATAAGCCAAGAACTGAAGGGTGGATCGCCGAAGCAGGGGTCTGGGGCTCCCTCCCCGGGAGGGGGGTGGGTGGGTTGCGCAGATGGCGGCACGGCAACGTGATGATGTCATGCTCATTTGCTAATTTTAGTTTGGGGAGTTCTGTCCACTCATTCGGCTATTGGTAGCAATATTTTTACCAGAATATGGGTTTGTTTTGGGGCGCCTATCTTTCTGGGTGCCTGACCCAGTTGATGGCAGACAGAATGCTTTCAACCACACGGGGGGTTTCTATAGGCCATTGCTCCTTGTGCCTCTCTGAAAGGGCCAGGTTCTGGCTCGTGGGCCCCGGTAGGCTGAAATCCAATTGACTGATGGCCCAGACTAATATAGCACATATCAGCCCGATAACTCCAGGGCTCACCCAGAAAATGGCGATTCATTACACTGAATGCTGATTTTTTGCCAACATACATGTCACTCAATTGTCAGCAAAGTTTTTTAAATTGATGTCACAAAACAAAGAATTTTAATAATCTAATGTATACATAATATCCATGTAAAAATTCATACAAAATTATGCAAGTTGCAATAGATTTGCATTTTATTTATTGTTACATTTAGTGTGGTTATCTTGAGGTTATCTTGAGATGATTTCGGGGCTTTAGTGTCCCCGCGGCCCGGTCCTCGACCAGGCCTCCACCCCCAGGAAGCAGCCCGTGACAGCTGACTAACACCCAGGTACCTATTTTACTGCTAGGTAACAGGGGCATAGGGTGAAAGAAACTCTGCCCATTGTTTCTCGCCGGCGCCTGGGATCGAACCCAGGACCACAGGATCACAAGTCCCACGTGCTGTCCGCTCGGCCGACCGGTGTGTATTTTTCAATATATTTCTTATAATTACGGTATTTGCAGGCATATAAGACGTACCCTCACATAGGATGCACCCCTATTTTACAAGGATATTTCGTGGAAAAAAATATTTTAGTATGTTTCATCATACATTTATTGAAGGTGTGTAGTTGTTTATATTTTGGGCAAGAGAACTGCGATACAGGAAGTGAAACTTGTATTTCTGGATGTGATGTTTTGTGTTGCTGCATCAGGCCACCAGGGCGGCACTCCCGGCAGTGGCAGACCATCACAACACTCTGGTGGTGTTGTCATTCACACCATCACAGCACTCTGGTGGTGTTGTCATTCACACCATCACAACACTCTGGTGGTGTTGTCATTCACACCATCACAACACTCTGGTGGTGTTGTCATTCACACCATCACAACACTCTGGTGGTGTTGTCATTCACACCATCACAGCACTCTGGTGGTGTTAACATTCACACCATCACAACACTCTGGTTGTGTTAACATTCACACCATCACAACACTCTGGTGGTGTTAACATTCACACCATCACAGCACTCTGGTGGTGTTGTCATTCACACATTGCAAATGGCTGACAGGCAGATGAAAGTTGAACATTCCTTTCAAATTTCTAGGATAATTTTTCATTTAGATAATGAATAAATGTGTCTTAAAAGTAACACAGTCGTTAAATAATGCATGACATATCAGGTGTGGGTTTATGTATACTGGGTAAGATGATGTGAGCTTCCTTCAAAACTGCTGATGTATCGTAAGTTTGTGATAACAGTCTATGATAACTAGGCTTGCTTTCAATATTTTATTATTAGCAATGATTTTGTGCCTAGCGAACTTACCCAGTATTCTCATCCGGCTCCCTAGCCTGTGCCCCTCGGTCTCCCGTCCGTAATACGGCCGCATTAGACACACGGCACTTTTTTGAAACCATTTAAAAATAAAAGGTGTGTGTCTTATACAACAGCAAATACGGTATACTGTATTTGTATTACTGTATATGATCCTTGTAATTCATAGCGATGCAAACGGCTACAAATTTGTGGTATATTTAGGTCGAGTCTATGTTTTATTGTTATGCTACACTAAGTCGTGGCCATACATTTTACCAGTAATTGTTAACAATACATTTTTATGGCTGTACACCTGTTCAGTCCAGCCATAACTGTAATGATTTGTAGAAATCAGTATGAATAAAATCAATCTATATTACAACAAATACAGTATTTATCATAATTTTATAATTTTATTTATTCAGACCTAATTTGTTAAAAGGAAAGTTTGAACACATGAAAGATGCAGACGATGAGTCACAGTATCGTAGCTGAAGATACTATGACCAAACCAAACACCAGAAATTGAAGAAATGAGATTTCGGTCAACCTGATTATCATCAAGTCGTATGTGTCCATATATATCAAGTCATTATCAAGCCGACATACAACTTAACACTATCGCGCTCCGAGCCCTCCTATTATCGTCATAAGTTTTTCTCCTTAACACTTTGGCTCACCCAGCGCGCCACCCCTCAGCTATGCAATATGGGTCCCAGCGTATCACGGGAGCGCGCGGAAATTCTGAAAAGTGTATACTCTCTTCAACTTTGTCACCTCAATTCTCGTCCTACGAGATTAAATTTGGTATCGTTGTGTTCGCAATGGAATTCTCTACAGCACTAAATGCATATAAACTCCAAAAGCCTGGCTAATTACCCGCAGCAAACAGAGAAAGTGCGAACGAGTTACCCAGGAGCGCGCAAAAGCGATAAAATGTGCCCACTCTTTTCACTCTGGTCACCTCAATTTTTGTCCTAGGTCTTTCATTTTGGTATCAGTGGGTTCTCCTGTTTCCAGTGACCTGTTATACACCATAGTGTGGCACACTTAGTGCTTCTACACCTTCCTTTAGTATCCATGGTGAGATTCTGTCAGGCCCAACAGCCTTTGTCACATCCAGCTCCAGCAGACACCTTTTGACCTTATCACTGGTGAGGTCAAATTCCTCCAAGGTTGCTTGGTTTGCCTCCTCCTCATTTAGTACAGGGGGCTTCTTCTTGTTCTATTGTAAAGACCTCCTGGAATCTCTTGTTGAGTTCTTCACACACCTCCTTGTCATTCTCTGTGTATCTGTTCTCCCCTTTTTTCAATTTCATCACTTGTTCCTTCACTGCTGTTTTCCTCCTGATGTGGCTGTGGAGCAGCTTTGGTTGGGTCTTGGCTTTACTTGCTATGTCATTTTCATACTGTCTCTCTGCTTCCCTCCTCATTCTGAGGTATTCATTTCTGGCCCTCTGGTATCTCTCCCTGCTCTCCGGTGTTCTGTTATTTCTGTAGTTTCTCCATGTTCTTTTACTCAGTTGTTTCTCTACCTTGCATTCCTGGTTGAACCATGGGTTTCTCTGTTGTTTTTAGCTTTTCTCCTTTTGGACTGGGATAAACCTCTCTTCAGCTTCCTGGCACTTCTGAGTGACAAAATTCATCATGTCCTGCACATTCTTGTTGCTAAGTTCTGTTTCCCATGGTATTCCCCTTAGGACGTTCCTCATCTCATCATATTTTCCTCTTCGGTAATTCAGTCTTTTCTCCTCTGATCCCATCCTAGGATAGGTTATCCCTACCTCCACCAAGTACTCAAAAGTCAATATACTGTGGTTACTCATTCCTATGGGGGCTTCAACTTTGACTTCCCTCTTTGACTGGTGTATTGGGTGTAGCGGGTGTGGCAATGAGTGTGCTCTAGCGGTTAAGGCTTCGGTGACTTTAGGGGTTGTTGCGGGTTATGCGTCCCCATGTTGTCTAATTTATATGCATATGTCTGTGTAGGAAATTTTATTACGATCACAGTGATATGAAAAAGAACGATGTCGAAAAAGTTTGGAATTGATAAACCTGAAAAAGAGTAGCAACATGTTCACGCTGTTTGGTGTGCACGGCTAACAAACGACTTAGTTTTTTATTTGGTGCCGGCATCACGTTAGCATTGGTGACATGTTATACATATGTTCCTCTAGAACATTTCATTGAGAATACATTGATACCAAAATGAAACACGTACATTGAAAATTACGATCAAAAACAAGAAAAGAGTATAAACTTTTCAGTAAGGGTATAGTCGATGTTCAGTTGGGCGTGCGGTAGCGGGTAACTCTTGGGCAACTTCCCATGATCTTGCAGGTGGGGCACGTCCATGTTTTGTACTTTATATTCATATGTCTGTGTATGGAATTTTATTGCGATCACAGTGATACCAAAATTAACAACGTAGAACAATTCTGGGGTTAACAAACCTGAAAAGAGCATAAACATTTCAGCCTTGTTTGGTGCTCACGGCTAACAATCGCCAAAGTTTTTTATTTGGTGCGGGTCTCATGTCGGCTTTGGTGAAATTTTATATATATGTTCCTCTAGAGCATTCTCTTGCGAACAAATTGATACCAAAACTAAATACATACATGGAAAATTAAGGTCAGCGGACCGAAAAGAGTATAAACATTTCAGTGTCGCCGCGCGGTCACCCGAAATGTGCGGCGCACGAGGGGAAAGTTGAAGAGCCTTCTGCCTGGAACGTGATAGTGTTAATAATGGTCCAGGATGGAGCGAAACATCGTCATTTCTTCATCTTCTGATGTGTGGTTTTGTCATCACATGAAAGAATTTTCAGAAAAGAAGAAAATCTTGTAACATGAATATTATATAAAAAACATTTTTTGTAAACATTAGAAAAAGAGGCTTATGTTAAAAAATATCTCTCTGATATGAATACAAAAATCTCTCCAGTTAGTTCTGCAGAAATTAAATGCACTAATAAACTCACAGGGAAAACAGTTCACATGCCATCATAAGCAGGTCCACCTCCTGCCTCTGGTACTACCCAATTAATATTCTGAGATGGGCACTTTATATCACACGTCTTGCAGTGGATACAGTTCTGAGCGTTTATCTGAAGTCTGACACCATCACCGACCTCCAGTGGCACATATTCATACACACCTGCAAGGTAATGTATACAAGTATTCATTCAACTAGGAAAGTTTTGAATCATACACAGAGAAATACGAGCATTGAATGTAATGAAACACTAGTTTCTGGGCGAGCCCCAGTGGCTTCCTGAAGCTATCCCACTGAATAAATGCCATACTCCTAAGTGTCCTCAGTCACAGAGTTCTACCGGCCTAACAGGGAGCTAACTACCCACAGAGAAAGACAAAAGTGTCAATTACCAGGGAGATGGCAGCACAGCAAGTATTAAGGCAAAGATGTGACTGATCTCCACAACAAATGACCTAACTCAATATAAAACTGCAGAGAACCAGGGTCCTTAACAAGATACCTGGCAGCCAAGATCCTGTTAGACCTCCAAAACACTCGTGCACGAATACTGCCCCAAGACATATTACCAAACACAGCCGTCAGAGTGGAATATTTACGAAAATCATGGGCACGAAGGTAGACTGCAGACTGGCTACCTTTCATAACACTGCGGACAACCTGAGAAACACGAAAAATTTAAATTTTTCTAACCGACAGAAAAATGAGGGCAGTAATTAGAGGCAATGTACTGGCTTGGAAAAATGTCACAAGTGGAGTACCACAGGGTTCAGTTCTTGCACCAGTAATGTTCATTGTCTACATAAACAATTTACTAACGGGAATACAGAATTATATGAACATATTTGATGATGATGCTAAGATAATTGGGAAGATAAGAAGCTTAGATGATTGTCATGCCTTTCAAGAGGACCTGGACAAAGTAAGTGAATGAAACACCACTTGGCAAATGGAATTTAATGTGAATAAATGCCATATTATGGAATGCGGAATAGGGGAACACAGACCCCACACAGCCTATGAATTATGTGAGAAATTGTGACAACTTGGTCCAGCCTGCTGGACCAAGTTGTCACAAGTTGAGCCTGGCCACAGGCCAGGTTCGGGGAGTAGACGAATTCCTGAAACCCTCTCCAGGTATACCAGATGATGGCTGACTGGAGTTCGCTTCTACACTGGTAAATGCTGTGCGCCATTTATCTCTTTAGGGACTAAAGCTATGATGGTCCTTGTAGCATCATCATGCTGGTCAACACATGGTACCTGCTTGATACCTGCTTGATGGGGGTTTTGGGGGTTCTTGTTCTCCCCAAGCCCGGCCCGAGGCCAGGCTCGACTTGTGAGAAAGTCAATGGACTTTCATTAGAGACATAACAAGCTAGGTCTTAGTCCAGTACCAAAGGAGATAGCCTTTGTGCACATGGCATGTGCACTGTGAGTGCATAGTTAGTTTTGCCAACTTTGGTGCATATGAAACTGCTCTTCAACGTCCTACTTGGAGTCAGCAGTGGGAACAGTGACCACCTCACAGTAAACACACACTGTAGTAGAACCTTGTCACCTGAGTCAGCAGTGGGAACAGTGACCACCCTCACAGTAAACACACACACTGTAATTGAAGCAGAAGATAATGGTTAATTTCTTAGTCTTCCATCTGTCTCTCTCTCTTACTTCCTTACCTTATCTCCTTCATTTCCACCACTACCTATATTGTCTTCCTCCCTTTCATCTATCGCTCTCTGCTTCACAAGATAATCTACATACAATACTTGTGCATGCACAACACTTCCTGCTAAACCTTCAACAACAACAACAGCAACTTCCAAACTAACCTGCAGGACAAAAACGTCCTTCTGGTCCATCAAACACTGCATGATTGTTATCTACAGGGACAGAGTCATCTTTTAGTGTCAGATGAGGAGGCTGGTCATGATCATGGTTTGTACCAGTGAGTGCAACTGAACTCAGAAGGTCAAAGCTAATTTCTCCATCAGGTTTATGGTAAGTTATTGGTTTGCACTGATTTGCTGGCTTAAGTCTTTCTGCATCACTTCCTGTAACAAGAGAATTGACAAGTCTTAATAATAAGTTACTTATTGTTAAATAAAACGACCCCATCAATAATATATCAATGTGTCTCTCCTTTGAGCATCGTTACTCTCGAAATTTCAAGTATCAACTCCTGGTCACCTTGGTGGAGAAAATCTCCCTACTGCAACAACGATGAAGAAGAGGGTGCTGTATGAATGTGTTACCTCCATTCACAATTTAATCCATCCCAGAGACGGGTCGTAACTCAAAAATTTATTACTCAAAACAAATTTTCCTATAAGATATAATGTAAATTGAATTTTCATTCCATTTGTGGAATTTTCCATTCCACACTCCCAAAAAAGAAACAGCATTGAATGTAACGAAACGCCATTTTTCTGGGTGAGCCCCAAAGGCTCTCTGGAGTTCTCGGACTAATGTGCGTTATATTAGACCAAGGCACAAGTCTATGGAGTTCGACCTACTGGGAACCACGATCCAGAGCCTGGCCACCCCCCCCTCAGAGAGGTTGCAGGGAGCAATGGCACTTGAAAACCCCCCCTGTGGTTGGGGGTTTTCCTTATCTGCAATCGACTGGGGTTAGGTACCCAGAAAGGTAGGTATAACAAAACAAACCCCACATGGCAAGAAAAGTACAACTAAAAACAAAAAAAAAAGAGAGGCAGAACTCCCTCCAATCCTAAGCAAACAAGCAAATGCCACACTCCAATGCCACGCCACTCATCTGCACAGCCCTCCCCTCCCCTCCCATCGCAGGTACCCAGCACTCCACTTCAGAACCTAAGCATCAAACAATGTAAAAAAAACTGCCGACCGGAGGGAGGGAAGATTGCCAGGAATCCGGGGATCACCCAGAAAATGATGTTTCATTATATTCAATGCTGGTTTTCTGCGAGGAGCCCTTTGGCTCCTTGGAGCTACATAACCAAAGATAAGGAAAAGAGGGTCTAACCCAGGTGGCGGCGGTCACACACTCCCCAACATGAAGTTGAGACAACTGGCTGCAACCTGCGACCCAAAGCAACACAGGAATGCCCAGGAATGCACTCCAGTTGGTGGTAATTTATTTACTTGGTGTACCAGAAAGGCCTCCCTGTAAGCGAGCCTGGGTGCAGGAGCATGGTCCAATATTGGGTCCCGAATGGATCTTTGTATGCCAGGGGTGTCTTTGCCAAACTTGGCTAGTAATTATTTCACAACTTGAAAACTAAACGAACAGAAATATGGTTTTCTACCTGTTTTCACAAGATACATGTTGTAACTGTTCAGCATTGTTACGTCAAGAAGGTGGAAAATCATCTTCTTGGTCCACTTCACTGTTTTCCGTACACACTCTACAGCACCCACCATCATGTCACATTTATCGACTAAACTCATGTTGATGTTGTAGTTCATCACACAATCTGGCTTATATATATTATTTGTTTTGTTGTTCTGTTCACCTTGCCACTGTCCACCATTGTACCAGGGTGAATGGTGGTCAACATGTTCACTTCACGTCTGTCTGTCCACCGGACCAAAAGCATTGCACCACTTTTTCTTACCTCGCAATAACCTACTTGCATACCAGTGTCAAACATAGGCAGTGGGCCCTTCTTTTTGGCTTTACTTTTTAAAGCCCTTCTTTTTGGCTTTACTTTTTAAAGCCCTTCTTTTTTGGCTTTACTGTGCCACACATTCAAGTTTTATTATCAAGCAAGAACCTGGTTAGTAAGGGACTGGTATAATAGTTATGTGTACAATATGTGGCCCTTGTTCAGATATGGTGCAAGCAGTGCCTTCACCACACTACCTGAGAAGCCATGTTGGTCATTAGCAGGAATGTCTACATTTGTAGCCAAATATAGTATCATGTGTAACACCATTCCTGATTCACAGTCACGGAGCACAAAAAATTTCAGTCCAAATCTATGGCATTTTGAGAGAATATACTGCTTGAAGGCAGCATGTCCTTTGAAAAGCACAAGGGATTCATCAATAACCAGTTTCTGAGCTGGTGCGTAGTAATCTCTGAACTTTCCAATCAAGTCATTTAGCACGTGCCTCACCCTCCAAAGCCTATCATCCTGTCTCTCGTCTGCATTATTTGCAAAATGAAGACACCGTAGGAGTAAAAGAAATCAGTCTTCGGACATATATTTCCCGAACAATGGTGTTGGAACAGCGTTGTCTTTGTTCCAATAATGAGATATTACGTGTTTCACACAATGTTTCATCAACATACAAATGGCGAAAAACACATACAGTTCACCTACAGTCGTCTCTTTCCAACGCTGTAATCGTGAAAATTCTGATACATCCTCACTTTCAATGAGATCAGTCGCAAGTCTGTTCGTTTCGTGAACAATATGTTCCATGAGCGGCACATCGTAATATGCAGTGAAGAAGTCCATTTCACTCATTTTGTCACCTGTACCAGGGAAAAGATCTGTATTTCCCACATTGTCAAAGTCGGGAATTTGTGGAACAAAATCTTCCCCATCACTCCACACAAATAAACCTGCTGTCTTCCAAGAGCCATTAGCTGCACCACAGCGAGGAATCCGTGGACCAGGATCTGAAGCAGGTCTAGCAACAGTAGGGGGCAGGAAGGGACGACGAGAGAAAAGTATTGGAAGATGAGGGGATTTGTTCCTCACTGTCGCCATTTTGTTCCATGCAGCGGCACTTAGCTGGTCGGGCAGCTGATGCGATGAAACTTTTACTGGCACTAGCAGGCGTAGCAAAACTATTCTCCGATTCCAAATCACTAAAACCAGAGAATGATTCACTTGCTTCAGACTCGTCGATCATATCATAATCTGGCAATGGAACACATGAACTATGTGCTTGGGTGCAAAGTGGTGTTGAGTGGTGTTGAGTAGTAGCGATTGACTCTCATGGCATCCTCACCCTCGTGGCACCAACAAGTTCACTCTCACTATCGGTTGTTTCTATATCCTCAGGCTGTGTATAGCCCTCATCTATATCTGAGTCGTCAATATCAGATTCGTCAACGTCTTTGAACAATTCATTGGCAATTTCGTCTTCGGTCAAAGACTGTGCGGCGCGGTGCGCTGAGCAAGGTCGGACGCTGGGTCATGAGGCGCTCGCCATGGTGTCTGGCCAGTAACTAAGGTTTGGGAAACAAAGGAGGCCTGCACTAGATTTTTTTTAAGATGGCGTCTGTTTACAATCACCCCTGGCTACGATATGGGTGACCCCTTTACACCGCGAGACATTTGAATTGTGCCTAGCACCCTATGGCGTATATATACGCCATGCGCAGTTTAAGGGTTAAGAGACGAGGACGGGCCACCATGACCCGGGTAAGGTGTGTGAACATGCAAGGTGCCAGATTCAAGCCAAATGGAAGGCAACGAAAGCAGTAAGCCTGATGACCCACAACAAAACCGAGCCAATCCCTGAATCCCGGATGAATTGGGACATACCAATACACATCCCGGAGGTTCAGGGACACCATCCAAGTGCCCGGCTTGAAGAGAAGATGAACCTGGGACAGAGTAGTCATCCGAAAGGTGGGGCAATAGATCCAGGGGTTCAGACAGGACAAGTCCAGAATGAACCGCAGGTCTACTCAGTCCTGTTTCGAAACCGGAAACAGGCGGGAAACCCACCTGAGGGACGAGGATGTTACAACCACGCCCAAGCGCACCAACTCCGAGATGACCTGACAGAGCGCAGGAGAAGCCTATTCTGCCAGCTCCAAACCCTCCGAAGGAGGAGGGCCGACCCAACGCCACCGCAGGCCGCGGGAAACGACCCAAAAAGCCCACAAATCGTGAGACCAGGCGCGAGTGAACAGAGCAAGCCTCCTTCTCATCACCCCGTCTATGGGCTGAACCATAAAGGGCCGATGCCCTTATGAGAAACTGACCTGCGCACAGAGCGATCACCGCGCAGTCCAGACACAGACGGAGCCGAAGACAGTGACAGCTCCAGTGACAGTCCAGCGACAGACAGAATTGAACATGGCACCTATGGCCTACCCCAACGAGCAGAATCCCGAGCCCTGGCACCACCCTTCCGGGAGGAACCCCCCGGGACCCCCGGAGAACCAACAAGTCAGACACTAGACGACAGCTGGAAGAAGCCACCTGCATATACCGCTCAACTGCAGAGTCTACAAACAGCAAGGGACAAAAGGGCGAAGAAAACCTAAGAGCCATGGCCCAAGCAGATTCCAAGGAGGAGGCAAGCACAACCTGCTGACACATAAGATGCGCAGTGAAAAACTGCAACACCGCATCCCGCAAGATCGGTGCAAACAGCTTCAGCAGCACAAATGACGCACGAGCAGCCGAGACCAAGGCACTAGATCCGGGAATGGTCCCAAGTGCCTCCACAAGTTCTTTCCCAAGAGGCAGACAAGAGGAGCTCCAGCATATTTCAACAATCCTAAGTATTGTAGTACAGGTTGATGATAGTGAGTGGTGTCCCAGCGAACATGAAGGTATAGTGCTTTTGAAAAATAGGTGAGATAACAGGAATGTGCTAAGGGAAGTGAAAAATTGGATGAGAAAAAGTTGCCCCAAGTGTTTACAGTGCAGAGAACAACATTCAAGATGGCCGCCGCCAGCAAGAGGAAATACAAAACAGCTTGATTTTGCTGGATTCAGTGAAGAAAGCATTGAGATAACCAGTCTATACAACAAGTTGCTAAAATTAGATACTATAGTGACCTCTCATGTAGAATTAATTAGTAAATTGAAAGAAAGTAATGACCATTTAAATAGCAAAGTTGTATGTCTTGAGGGTGTAGTGAAAGACTTGTGCAAGGATAAGATTCAATTGGAAACAAATTGCAAAGCCATGGAAGAAGAAAATAGACTCTTAAAAATAGCATTGGAAGAGGTTAAAGTAAATTTAAACATAAATGACTACAATAGGTTAGGTAAGGAATTTCAACAGGAGAAACAGCTTTTGTCAGCACAGATGGAGGAAGTTACACAGGGAATAGAACAGTGCAAGAAAGATATGCAACTCACTTATGCACAAGTGGCCAAGGAGAAGGAAAAATAGAAGAAGCAGTAAAGGAAGTCAAACACTGCAGCAACCAAGATAAAACAAACATTAGGCTAGAAGTGAGAAAAGAATTGGCATCTAACCCGAAGTTGGTGCAAAACACAGTTGATCGGAGTAAGTCCCTGATAATTTTGGATGCAAAGAAAAGGAGATAACATCTAGGTCAGAAAGAGCTGCAGAAGAAGCAAAAGTAGTAGATAAAATTGTTGGCCTCGTGGAAGGTCTTACAACCATAGAGAATGTGTGCGACTACAGGAGAATAGGCAGATATGTAAAAGGGAAAGATCGACCTTTGAGGATCACCCTAAATGGTGCCAAACAGATGGAAGAAGTACTAAGGAATGCTAGAAAATTACAAAGTGATGAGGATGGGAAAGGGTGGTCGTTAAGACGAGATCTTTCAAAAGAAGATAGAGAGAAGCTGAAACTGAACCTCGCCGAGGCAAAACGTTTAAATGAGAGCAGGAATGAAGAAGAAATCAATTCTTTTTTCTACAAAGTGATAGGGGTAGGCAGACCAGTAAAGTGGTACATAAAGGCAAACCAACAAAATCATTAGAGAAAGGGGGAGTGAAAAATAAGAAGAGGGGGAACAAGTTCCTGAAGATTGCATACACCAACATAGATGGAGTAAGATCAAAGATACTGGAGTTAAGTGATGTAATACAGCTGCAGACACCAGACATTGTTGCACTCACGGAGACAAAACTTGAAGATGTTATTTTAAATGAGGTCATATTCCCAAGGGGCTACTCAATTTGGAGACGGGACAGAAAAATTAGGAAAGGCGGTGGCGTTGCTGTGCTGGTGAAAGAACACCTAAAGGTGAACGAAATAATGACTGCCAATCCACAAGAAGTTGACATAATAGCACTAGAGATCTGCCATGAGGATGATAAACTAATGATCATAAATGCATATAGTCCACCGCTAAGCAGCACATGGTCAAAGGAGGAGCTAGATAGTAAACGAGAAGGTCTTATAACAATAATGAGAGAGATCATAGCGAGAGCGGATAACGATAGTTCACGACTGTTGATAGTCGGCGACTTCAACTTGAAATCCATAGACTGGGAAGCATATGAAGCTAAAACAGAAGATTTCTGGACCTGTAAATTTGTAGACCTCATCCTGGAAACATTCTTGTATCAACATGTTAAACAAGCTACGAGGATGAGGGAAGGGGACGTTCCCTCCATGCTAGATTTGATATTTACCAGGAAGGAGGAAGAAATATTTGACATTCAGTACCTTCCTCCCTTGGGTAAAAGTGACCATGTCTTTTTGGGAATAAAGTATGCAATGCGTTATAATCTGGAAGAAAATATGACGGTCGATGCAATTGAAAAACCTGACTTTAGGAGAGGACATTATGGCAACCTTAGAAAATTTTTAGTGAGTATAATTGGACAGACTTGTTGCTAGGCAAGGAAGTGAATGAGATGTATGTCAAGTTTTGTGAAATATATGATAAAGGCACAAAAAAATTTATACCAAAACAGAGAAGCAGAACTAGGAAACAGGATTGGTTCAACAGAAAGTGCGAGAGGGCCAGAGACCAAAAGACACAAAAATGGAATCAATACAGGAAGAGGCCAAACCCCCAAACATACCAGCGATACAAAGATGCGAGAAACAACTACACGGCAGTGAGGAGAGAGGCAGAAAGAAATTTTGAAAAAGGGATTGCAGACAAATGTAAAACAGAACCAGGTCTATTCTATAAATTCATAAACAACAAATTGCAGGTAAAGGATAATATTCAGAGGTTGAAAATGGGAAATAGATTCACGGAAAATGAAAAGGAAATGTGTGAAACATTAAACGAAAAGTTCCAAAGTGTGTTTGTACAAAATGAAATCTTCAGGGAACCAGATACAATAAGAATTCCAGAGAACAACATAGAGCACATAGAGGTGTCTAGAGACGAAGTGGAAAAAATGCTCAAGGAGCTAAATAAGAACAAAGCAGTTGGTCCAGATGGAGTTTCACCATGGGTTCTGAGAGAATGTGCACCTGAGCTCAGCATTCCTCTTCAACTGATTTTTCAGGCATCCCTGTTTACAGGAGTTGTAGCTGATGTGTGGAAAAAGGCTAACATAGTTCCAATCTACAAAAGTGGAAGCAGGGAAGACCCCCTTAATTATAGACCGGTATCATTGACAAGTGTAATAGTCAAAATATTGGAAAAAATAATTAAAACTAAATGGGTAGAACACCTGGAGAGAAATGATATAATATCAGACAGACAGTATGGTTTTCGATCTGGAAGATCCTGTGTATCGAATTTACTCAGTTTTTATGATCGAGCAACAGAGATATTACAGGAAAGAGATGGTTGGGTTGACTGCATCTATCTGGACCTAAAAAAGGCTTTCGACAGAGTTCCACATAAGAGGTTGTTCTGGAAACTGGAAAATATTGGAGGAGTGACAGGTAAGCTTCTAACATGGATGAAAAATTTTCTGACTGATAGAAAAATGAGGGCTGTGATCAGAGGCAATGTATCGGACTGGAGAAATGTCACAAGTGGAGTACCACAGGGTTCAGTTCTTGCACCAGTGATGTTTATTGTCTACATAAATGATCTACCAGTTGGTATACAGAATTATATGAACATGTTTGCTGATGATGCTAAGATAATAGGAAGGATAAGAAACTTAGATGATTGTCATGCCCTTCAAGATGACCTGGACAAAATAAGTATATGGAGCACCACTTGGCAAATGGAATTTAATGTTAATAAATGCCATGTTATGGAATGTGGAATAGGAGAACATAGACCCCACACAACCTATATATTATGTGAGAAATCTTTAAAGAATTCTGATAAAGAAAGAGATCTAGGGGTGGTTCTAGATAGAAAACTATCACCTGAGGACCACATAAAGAATATTGTGCGAGGAGCCTATGCCACGCTTTCTAACTTCAGAATTGCTTTTAAATACATGGATGGCGATATACTAAAGAAATTGTTCACGACTTTTGTTAGGCCAAAGCTAGAATATGCAGCGGTTGTGTGGTGCCCATATCTTAAGAAGCACATCAACAAACTGGAAAAGGTGCAAAGACATGCTACTAAGTGGCTCCCAGAACTGAAGGGCAAGAGCTACGAGAGAGGTTAGAGGCATTAAATATGCCAAAACTAGAAGACAGAAGAAAAAGAGGTGATATGATCACTACATACAAAATAGTAACAGGAATTGATAAAATCGATAGGGAAGATTTCCTGAGACCTGGAACTTTAAGAACAAGAGGTCATAGATATAAACTAGCTAAACACAGATGCCGAAGAAATATAAGAAAATTCACTTTCGCAAACAGAGTGGTAGACGGTTGGAACAAGTTAGGGGAGAAGGTGGTGGAGGCCAAGACCGTCAGTAGTTTCAAAGCGTTATATGACAAAGAGTGCTGGGAAGACGGGACACCACGAGCGTAGCTCTCATCCTGTAACTACACTTAGGTAATTACACTTAGGTAATTAATTACAAGCCAATCTGAAGACAGCTCCAGGAGGGAAATGAAATGCAAGACCGAAACCAACAAGCCACGAGTGCGCAAGTCCTCAGCCATAAGTGCAGCTGACAGGGAGGGAAACCTGTACGTAAAGCTGAATCGTGCCCACATCCCGTAAAAGGGCAAGGGTGAACAAGCAAGCCTTAAGGTGCTTAAATTTGCCCCCAGGTAAACTTGGACCACCGTCAACGCCTTGCACAGCTCAAGCATGCGGGTGGGACAGAAAGCACTCCAAGCATCTAACGACAACAACGGGCAGTCCGCATGCCAGGACGACTCCAGAACCTCATAATAAACTCAGAATGGAGATGAAGACCCAAACCTGAAGAAAGACGGATCCTTTATAGGCATAATCCGGGTCGCGCAGGAGGTAAGCCGTAATGGCCGCCCGCACCTCAGCAGGCGAGACGCAGGAAGCAGAATACCTCCAGAAGGATGGAACCGAAGGACCCGCAGGCATACGGAACTGAACCCGGGGAGGAGCCAAACCCAAATCCAACTCGTACGCAGAGGGGGAAAAGAAAACCCCACTCCTTGTAACAGAAAGCTCTGCTCTGAGGGTTGGAAAACCCAGGCGGGGTCCAACAGGGCCCAAGGCCCCCAAGTCAGCTCCTCCCCAACCCCCGAGAACTTCCACATCAGGTCCCGGGGGGTGAGTCATCCTCCAAAACCCCGGCCTTACAAGAAAAAGCTGGGGCGGCTGGAAAAGCAGGAAGAGAAGGGACCCACTGGTCAGACCCCAGAGCCACGCCTGGAGGAATGGACTCGAATGCCTCTGTCACTACCCTGGAAGGGGCAAACTCCGAAACCACCCGAGTCTCAGAAACCTCTAAGCCCCACCCCAACCCTGAAGCCCTCAGACGCTTTGGAGCTGGAAGCAAAGGGGGGTGGGGAACAGAATGAACCACAACAGGGTAAGAACGAGGGGGTGCAGACTGAACCCGAAGCTACCAACACCCCCAAAGTCCTGGTCCCTATAAGCGAAGCGGGGCAGCCTTGAGGCATCCAGGGAAGCAACCGCCTTAGCACGTTGCAGCAACCCATACCTAGCATGCACAGCCTGAGCCGCCTGCACCCGAATAATGCCATCAGTAGACTGGGTGAATCGAGTCACAAACTAGTAACAATGCTCTCAGGACTCAGCGTCGAAGGTGTCACCGACCCAACAGGCAGCACGACGAAGGCAAAAACAATGAGCGTTGCCCTGATGCAAGGGGGCAACAGAGCAACTCTCAAACTCGCACAAGGCGAGAGGGGACCCCAGGGGTCGCATCCATTGTACCTCGTGTGCTCCAGCGGGGTTTCCCAAGGCTGGTATCTCAAAGGGTAAGCCCAGGCAGGGTACTGCTAACCGGTGCCCAAGTCTACCAACAACTTCTAAGACTGAACCTCCGAGACATGTCCTCTCTTGGGGGCCAAGCAAGGGGTACTACAGAACAACCGAGGCCAAGACTCTAATATAACTGAGGGCAAGAGACACAGCAGGTGCCCTCCCCCCGCCCAATAGGCAGAGACAAAAAGAAAAGAACCACAAGAGGGCAACATACCCAGAAGAAACAGAGCAGGCCACTGTAATAGGTGAAAACTAGCTGCGCAGTACCCTGCGCCCCACCAGTGCAAAAACTACCACTTACCGCAAGGTAAACAAGGGAGGAAAACCCCCAAAACACTCAGGGTGGTCAATCACCAAGCGGCAAAAGACGAACAGAGGTAGACCACAAGGTCATGCTCTTTTGCTCATTTTCATTTGGGGAGTTCTGTTCACTCGTTTGTCTATTTTCGTCATTGTTAAAGACTGCACACTTGCTTGGAAGAGGCATCCATAGTACAATTGAGCACGTACGGGTTTCCAGGGCCTGCAGGGTAGGCGCTCTGCAGAAAGCCCAGGCACTGGGGTCCACTACACCAGTAAAGCCTGTCGGTGCAGGCAACCAAGCTACTCAAAGCCAAAGGTGAAGCCAAGGGGACAGCAAGGGGGTTCAACCGTACATACCCTAGGCAAGCCTAATAAGGTGAAAGGCAGAACCCGCAAGCAAAAACAGGCAAAATGCCTATGAAAAACAAAAACAAAGGCCCCCAAACCTAAACTATGGAGAATGAGCAGCCTGGGATAAACGTCGGCATGCCTCGTGTTAACTAACTGGTCATGCAGACGACAATGTGCCCACCAGCCAACAAACACTCCCAACCCGAGAAAAAAGTCAGTCAGTCTCAGACCACCGACTCACCTTTAGAGCAAGGACCACCCAAAGCAAGTAAGACTCCTAATGGGGGTGTTGCCCAAACACTCCAATGAAGATAACCTTCCACTTTAGAATTCTTGGGGTTTGCTTCTCTGCATGTTTCATGTCAGTGGTGTGTTCCGTGTTCTTGCAGATGGGTTGTCTTTATTTCCTCATACCACTATGAAGTGCACCATCGATGATGCGTTCTGCCATTGGGTTTGCAAGACATTCTGACTTCCTGAGGTGGATCTCTTCGCATCTGCATGTAACCGGCACTTTTCATCCTATGTAGCATCCTATGTACTCACCTAACTGTGCTTGCAGGGGTTGAGCTTTGGCTCTTTGGTCCCGCCTCTCAACTGTCAATCAACTGGTAATTTTTGTGACTACCAATCCACAAGAAGTTGACATAATAGCACTAGAGATCTTTCAAAAGAAGATAGAGAGAAGCTGAAACTGAACCTCGCCGAGGCAAAACGTTTAAATGAGAGCAGGAATGAAGAAGAAATCAATTCTTCAATTACATCTGGTAATCTGGTGTATAGATTCCTGAGCCTACTGGGATCTATCAAATCTACATTTGAAACTGTGTACGGAGTCAGCCTCCACCACATCACTTCCTAGTGCATTCCACTTGTTAACTACTCTGACACTGAAAAAATTCTTTCTAACGTCTCTGTGGCTCATCTGGGTACTAAGTTTCCACCTGTGTCCCCTTGTTCATGTCCCACCTGTGCTGAAGAGTTTGTCTTTGTCCACCCTGTCAATTCCCCTGAGAATTTTGTAGGTGGTTATCATGTCTCCCCTTACTCTTCTATTTTCCAGGGACGTAAGGTTCAGCTCCTTCAGCCTTTCCTCGTAGCTCATTCCTCTCAGTTCCGGGACGAACCTGGTGGCATACCGCTGAATCTTCTCTAACTTTGTCTTGTGTTTAACTAGGTATGGACTCCAGACTGGAGCTGCATACTCCAGGATTGGTCTTACATAAGTGGTATACAGGGACCTGAACGATTCCTTGCACAAGTTTCTAAAGGCAGTTCTTATGTTGGCCAGTCTAGCATATGCCGCTGATGATATTCTTTTGATGTGGGCCTCTGGGGACAGGTTCGGTGTGATATCAACCCCCCAGATCTTTCTCTCTATTTGACTCTTGTAGGATTTCACCTCCCAGATGATATCTTGTGTTCAGCCTTCTGCTCCCTTCACCTAATTTCATTATTTTACACTTTCCTAAGTTGAACTTTAGCAGCCATTTTCTAGACCATTCCTCCAGTTTGTCCAGGTCATCCTGTAGTCTCTGTCTATCTTCATCCGTCTTGATTCTTCTCATAATTTTTGCATCATCAGCAAGCATTGAGAGGAACGAGTCTATACCCTCCAGAAGATCGTTTACATATATTAGAAACAGGATGGGTCCAAGTACTGAGCCCTGTGGGACTCCGCTGGTGACATCTCGCCACTCTGATGTCTTCCCTCTCACCGTTACTCGCTGTTTCCTGTTGCTTAAGTATTCCCTTATCCACTGGAGCACCTTCCCTTTTACTCCTACCTGTTGCTCCAACTTTTTTAACAGCCTTTTATGGGGTACTGTATCAAAGGCTTTCCAGCAGTCCAGGAAAATGCAGTCGGCCCACCCTTCTCTTTCCTGCCTAATTTTTGTTGCCTGGTCATAGAATTCTATTAAATCTGTGAGGCACGATTTACCATTCCTGAACCCATGTTGCTGGTGCGTTACAAAGTTATTTCCCTCCAGGTGCTCTACGAGCCATGGAGGCTCGTAGAGCCACAACCAATCTATGTGGATTGGTTGTGATGTGGGGTTATATAACTTTTTTCCAAGTTCAGTTGTTGCTCTGGGTCCTGTCAAGACTAGTGTCATTCTCCTTAGTTGCCAGCTCAGCCTTGATTTCCAGTGGTTCTAACTCAGTGTCTGAACTTGGGTGTTTTTCTGTGCATCTGCCTCTATTAGTGGGTCGGCTCGCCAGCGTATCTTACCTGCTTGATGGGAGTTCTGGGAGTTCTTCTACTCCCCAAGCCCAGCCTGAGGCCAGGCTTGACTTGAGAGAGCTAAGTCCAACAGGCTGTTGCTTGGAGTGGCCCGCAGGCCCACATATCCACCACAGCTCGGTTGGTCCGGCACTTCTTGAATGTTGGTTGTTTCAGCTGGGTGTGCATCATTTGATGTGTCCAGTGACAGCTCTTTGCTGCTACCTGTGTTCCATTGGTTCTGCCTCACTTGACACTTACTGGGTTAATCCTATTTTCTTGGTTTCTTGTTCTAAGGCTTGCATTTCCCAGGTTGTCCAGTGTTAGTAAGTGTAGCCAGCGTGCAGTCTACTCCATGCTCATGATGTCTATTCCTGGGCTCATAATGTCTATTCCTGGGCTCATGATGTTTATTCCTTGGCTCATGATGTTCACAAATACAATGCTCTTGGCATACCTGGATTGTACCTGGATGGGGTTCTGAAGTTCTTCTACTCCCCAAGCCCAGCCCAGGGCCAGGCTTGACTTGTGAGAGCTTGGTCTAATAAGCTGCTGCTTGGAGCAACCCGCAGGCCACATATCCATCTCAGCCTGGTTGGTCTGGCACTTCCTGAAGAAAACTATCCAGTTTTTTTTTAAGATATGTGTTTCCTCCAACTTGTCTTGAGCCTATATTCAGGCTTGGGGGGTTTTGGTGGTCTAATAGGGGCCATGGTGGCCCAGTATTTAGTCAATATCCCAGCCCCTTTTCACTCTTATATTGCTTTAGGAGAAGGAGAAGGCCATGTTTCCTGGCCTTCTCCTTCACTTTAACACCTATAGTCTCTCATCTCTGGTAAATTCTGTAATTTAGCTTCTTTGTGATTAGTTAGCCTCAGGGAGCCACCAGGGTGCTTCCCCAGAAAACCAGCATTGAATGTAATGAAATACCTCTTTCTGAAGCCCTGGTAGCTCCCCAACACCTTCCCTCCCTACCATTTGAGTCGGTTCATTGGTGTTTAGTTCCTCTACTCCAGAACTGACCTGGGTGGGTTGGGTGAAGGCAGGGGCTTCAGGCCACCTGGTGTTAATTATCAGTACTAACAAGTTTGCCTTAAGTTTTGAAGGTTTTGATCATTGTTTTAAATTGTTTGGCTGTTTTGAGGCTTATTTTGCAAACCTTGCAGTGAAACTCTGTAGTGCTTCACTGACTTTCTGGATGCTTTCCCAGTGGGGTGGCAGAATGTCACTTGCTCTCTGTACCTCTTAAGGGGGCCAGGTCTGGCTCTGGTCCCCAGTAGGTCAAACAACTCCAGTGACTAATGTGATATAATGACTAGGAACTATTTTAGCGAGACAGCTTCATGAAGCCACCAGGGCTCCACTAGGAAGAGGTGTTTCATTACATTCAACACAGGTTTTTTGCACAGGTTTTCATCCTCTTGTCATTCTCAAGCTGCCACTCGGGTGGACTTGTTTCAGTTCCTGTTACAGGATCAGGACCTCGACTAGTAGAGGAAACTCACTTCTTTTGAGTATAGGGTCTCTCTTCCTCAGTGTTACGGTATGAGGTCCTTTCCTTTTGGTTTTCCAGGCTTGGTGTAATTTCTGCCATACACAGATGTTCGAGTGGCATGATGTAGGGGGCAGCATTCCAGGTGCTTCTGGGCAGGTCGTCTCAAAGCACTCAACTCTTCCCAAATTCTACCTGTCCCGCCCCATAATGTGGACACTCGGTACCTACATGTGCGTATACAGTACTTACACTGTTATACAGGTCAAGGAGGACCACAGGGTGCCCCCTCTTGCTGGCTTCTGTTTTCTGTCTCGAGCTTGTTCAGTAGCAGTTTTCTGTTCAGCTTCATGGTGGCCTGAAACTTTTGGTTTCTGTGTTGGGTGTAGATGCCCTGTTGCCTATGGTGAATGTGGGGATGCTCAAGTTGTTTGCCTCTCTCCTTTGGGAGGAAATGATAACTTTTCAGTTTATATGGCATACTGTGAGACTGTGATTTCCCCTTTCTTTCTCGTCAGCCTTCTTTTCTCCCTACTATTTCTGGAGGAGTAGTTTGCCTCGGTTTTGACCTCGGCAACCTCGGCTGTGGTTGCAGATTTTCAGCCTTTCAGTCATGTCTTCTTGCAGCAAGGTTCTGCCCCTGCTGTGGGTTAGAAGCCTTCAGGGGGTTTGGGCATCAATGTCTCCTGGTCAGGTTAGAGGTTCTGTGGCTCTAGGTTTTGGGGGTCCTGCTACTCTGAAAGTAGACTGCTCACTGTGGTACAGTACTAGCAGCAGCCCTTTCTGTACTTCATCCCTTTGCCCTTTGACAGCATGGTGAGGGTACAGTTGAGCACCTTTAACCAGGCATGGACTCATGAAGCTCAGGGGGCAGTCTTGAACTCCACCCTCCCCCACCAATGGCATTGAGGGTCCTGCCTCAGCTGTCTACTTCCCTGCTCAACAAGGTCATTGTGGATCAGGTGGATGCTGGGGTGGTCAATGTGACTTCCTTACTGTGTTGGATGTCTAGTCTGTTCCTGATTCTCAAATGGGACTTCAGTTCATTCTTGACTTCTCAGGACTGAACAGTTTCATTCATTGTTTGACCTTCCCCACGACCATTCTCATCAGTGAGATGAACTTCACAGGCTAGTGACTGAAAGCTGTCCCTAGACCTTCAAGACTCTTACTGGCATGTTTTTATTCATCTCGGGATTGGTTTGGGTTTTGTGTGGGGTACCTCAGTTACTACTTCAAGGTTTTTTCTTTTAAGCTAAACTTGTCACCCAGGGCCTTTGCTAGCTCGAAATGAATCATGGTCTCTCATCTTCGTTTGTTAAGGATCCGCAACTTGGCCTACCTCAATGACTGGCTAGTTTGAGCTACCAACCAGTCAGCTTGTCTGCAAGCCTAGAATCTGGTTCTTTCCCAGTTAGTGAGGTTTAAGTTTCTGGTTAACTGAGGAAAGTCCCCCATTGGCTACATTACAGGTTTCTGTTTGGCATCCCTGTCTCTGCCTCCAGTGCTCCAGCTTCACTTAGCTTCTTGTATCTGTCTTGTGGCAATGTGTAATTACCTAAGTGTAATTACCTAAGTGTAGTTACAGGATGAGAGCTATGCTCGTGGTGTCCCATCTTCCCAGCACTCTTTGTCATATAACGCTTTGAAACTACTGACGGTCTTGGCCTCCACCACCTTCTCCCCTAACTTGTTCCAACCGTCTACCACTCTGTTCGCGAAAGTGAATTTTCTTAGATTTCTTCGGCATCTGTGTTTAGCTAGTTTATATCTATGACCTCTTGTTCTTAAAGTTCCAGGTCTCAGGAAATCTTCCCTATCGATTTTATCAATTCCTGTTACTATTTTGTATGTAGTGATCATATCACCTCTTTTTCTTGTGTCTTCTAGTTTTGGCATATTTAATGCCTCTAACCTCTCCTCGTAGCTCTTGCCCTTCAGTTCTGGGAGCTACTTAGTAGCATGTCTTTGCATCTTTTCCAGTTTGTTGATGTGCTTCTTAAGATATGGGCACCACACAACCGCTGCATATTCTAGCTTTGGCCTAACAAAAGTCGTGAACAATTTCTTTAGTATATCGCCATCCATGTATTTAAAAGCAATTCTGAAGTTAGAAAGCATAGCATAGGCTCCTCGCACAATATTCTTTATGTGGTCCTCAGGTGATAGTTTTCTATCTACAACCACCCCTAGATCTCTTTCTTTATCAAAATTCTTTAAAGATTTCTCACATAATATATAGGTTGTGTGGGGTCTGTGTTCTCCTATTCCACATTCCATAACATGGCATTTATTAACATTAAATTCCATTTCAGGTTTCAGGTTTCAGTGTGTTCAGGTTTCCTAACAGCAGCTCAGGGAGAGGTGTGGAAGGCACCACGGAACCAAGCAGTGGAAAGCCCAAGGAAGGAAGAGGCAACAGAAGAAGCTCAAGGGCAAACGGGATTTGAAAGGGATGGTTCCACTGACGGCAAAAAGGGAGACCCCAGAAAATCCAACACATCACTAAGGTTTACCCACTGGGCAGGGTTTGCTCTTAGCGATGTCAGGGTTTCTCTAGAATTGCCCTTTTCAAAACCAATTGGACAGTCTGCTTTAAATTTCATTTGCCCTTCAACTGCTTCTCTCCATTTCCCTCTTCAGGCATTCCTGTGTTTAGGTTTGGGGGTCACTCTGGCAGCAATTCCAATGTGTTTTGGCAATGATATTTTGTCTCCATTTCTAAAGTTCTCGTGTGTCTTTCTATCATCTGGCCTGCATAGTCTACACCTGAGCTTTCCTGGTCTTGTTTCCCTGTTTCTTTTTAGGTTCAAGAATTTTTTGGCTCTTCTGGGTGTAGGGTTGGGGAGCTTCATGCTCTCCCTCACAAGCAAGGACTTTGGTCTTTTGGTCTTGGATCATTTTGAACAAATCCACAAGGGCCGTGTCGAGGATTCGAACCTGCGTCCGGGAGCATCCCAGACACTGCCTTAATCGACTGAGCTACAACAGGGTAAAAGAGTTGAAACCGAAATTCTACTGAACTTACTGGAGCCCGCAGCCTCTTTGAGGCACAAACCTCTGTGTGTTGGATCATTTTCTTTGTCTGTAGACATCTCTTCCTTCTTGGTTTAGAAGGAGATGGCGAGATTCTGAAGAGGTCCTTTGGTTAATTCAGTCTTTGTTCAGCCAGAAGTGCATCATCTACTTTGTCCAGTTGCAGTTGGTTCACTTTTAATTTCTTGCCCCGAGTGAAACTATTTCTCAACCCAGTGTCCTTAGTTTCTTGTTCCAAGGCCAATTGTCTCAGCTTGTCTACCAGGTGGTTAAGTTCATCCAACTTGCAGTCAATCCACAGGTCCATGATGTTCACAAGCTAAAGGCTGGCTGAGATTCGGGTGTACTAACCAGGTGGTCGTGGCATGGTACTTGGTGCATGCTCTATGTCCATGCTAGACATGCAAGGTATTGGGTCAGGTGTTCTACTGCCATTCCCTATTAGGTTCTGGGATGCTTCTTCCCCCTTCCTTGGGTAAGACCCATTTTCATTGTGCCCGTGGTGAGATGGCTTAAGAAGCAACCAAGGAAAACCCTTCCAGAAATCCTGAGTTGAATGCAATTAAATGCCTTTCTGGCAGGTCCTTCAATGGCTCTGCATTCCTGCCCTTATCTCCTTTCCTGGGTTCTCAGGGAGACACTTAGGTGGTGCATTTCTGAAGTGGGCAGCCAGTTGGAGTCCCTGGTTGCTGAGACTGCCATCTGGAGGTGGATGAATGTAACTAGAAGATGGGAACTAGATAGCAATTATGTACATAGTTTGAGTCAAGGCTGGCAATGTTTATCTTCCAGTTACATGTTTTAGGGCATTCTACCCTTCTGGTTTTCTTCTTGATAAGTTGATCTAGTAACCCAACACTTCCTTGGGGCCAATTCTGGTCCTTGGTCCCTAGTGACTCAAGACTCAAACGCTCCTGGTGGGATACTTTAGGCTTGGTGTTAATCGGGCATCTAGCTCGGGGAGCCACCAATGCGACCCACAAGAAAGAATAGTTTCATTTCATTCAACGCTGGATTTTTTCTTTATAAAAATTATTATTTTATATCTATATAAAATCTTCTACAGTAGCTCTTAATACTATCAAAGCTAACCTCCATGTTTCAGGGTCCAAGGTTCCTTTCCTCGTCCTATGATGTAGAAGAGGCCAGTGTAGAGGAGGCCACCAAACAGTCCAAGAGGGTTGTGGAAAGATGGACGTATATTACGAGCAGCATAAAGTTCTTTCCATACCCAAGATTCCCTAATTTTTTCCTCATAAGTGACTGGTTCAATACCTGGTGAGATGGGGTAAATAAGCATAAATACATCTCCTTATCACCACAGAATATTTTGATTTTACTGTATAATTACTATTGTCTAGTTATAATTACATTTGTTATAGTGGCCAGAATACGCCTGGTATATAGACGTATCTGGCAGCTTTCTCAAAACCCAAATGTTGAGTACACTATGTGTCAACTTTGTGAAAGAGAAAACATGCACTCTCCTGAACATTATATTGTAGAATGTCCCATACTGGCTGACTTTTGCCCTCCTGGGCTAAGGTATGCTGAACTCTGTAATTACTATATGAGTACTGGAACACTTGATGATATATTGGACTTGTACCCAAGATTGACCATGTAATAGATTAATTATACAATGTATATGATGTAACTATATAACCTGAGCTTGTAAAAGCACCTTAATCACCTTCAGTGATTAAGTGCTTAATTGCACACTAGTTTCTTTATCAGCTATCTCACCCTGTCAGAGTGAATGAGACAAATGTCTGTGAATGCATGTGTGTATATATGTATGTGTGTGTATGCATATGTATGGGTATAAAGTATATATGGAAGCTGATCAGAATTACATTTCACCTTTGTAAATGTACATTAATGACACTGTGTAGAAGACACATCGAACACTTTATGTAAGGCATACATAAATCTGTGTATCTATGTATTTACGTATATAGGTTAGCTTAGCATTTTAAAAGCACCGACTCACCTTCAGTGGTTGATTGTTCAATAAACCCTTGAAATATATGTTTAACACATCTCTAACCCTGTCCATGGAGGACAGAAGAAAATGTATATATGCTGGTTAGCATTGTAAGTGTGTGGCCACGTCTGTGGTAGAAAAAAAAACTATTGTCTAATGAGCAGACAAGTCACAATTACATAGCTAAAGATATGATGACCAAACCACACATCAGAAAATGGAGAAACGATGACATTTCGGTCGTGGACCCTTATCAAGTTGTGTGATGACTTGATAATGATAATATCACACAACTTGATAATGGTCCAGGACGAACTGAAACATCATCGTTTCTCTATTTTCTAACGTGTCGTTTGGTCATCACATTGTCTAATGACTATGACCTGTATCAGATGCCTTTGGTAACCCCTGTGCCAGAGGAGAGCATGAAGCTCCCTGACTGACCTCCAGAGGCCAATGGAAAAAAAAAAAGCTTTATCAAAACAATCACGAAGAGTAAGGAGAGCATCCGGTCCAACGACTAGGATGGCTCAGGCGGAACATGAGCAGGCTGAAACAATGCACGAGACAGCTTGCGAAACAGAGCAGAAGTAACATCCACCCCGAATGCAAGCAGGAGCAGCTCCTACTTGACAAAGTGACAAAGAGAGACAAAAGTGACGAGGAGACAAAAAGTGACGAAACTGCCAGGAGACTTCATACTGCCACTGAGAAGGAACATGCAGGTGGGACATCATCAACAAAGCCACCTGATCACCATACAAATGGTGATAAATCCATGGCAGACCAGACATGAAGATCGTAAGAGAAGATCGAACTAGCCACATACCGGACCAAACCAATCTGCTGAATGAGGCAGAGCTGCGGAAAAGTCCCAAGGTTCGGACACCGAGCAAGTAGTGCCGGTAACCAAGGCTGGGACGGCCACCAAGGGGCCAACAGGACAACTCTCCCCTGGTAAGTCTCCAACCAAGCCAGAACCCGAAGCAACAGGTGAACCGGCGGGAAGAGGTATAGGTAACCCCACCTTGACCAGTCCTGCCGAAAAGCATCGACCTTGTCGGCCTCGCAATCGGGGAGGGGTGCCACACATACCGGAAGACGCCTCGACCACGCAGACGGAAAAAGAAGTCCACTTCTGGGTGCCCGTACATCCGGCAGAGCCAACTGAACAAGTCTGTGTTGACCATCCATTCCGTGGAAACAGGAATGAACAAGGACAGGCCATCCGCCAGGGTGTTGGAAACCCCTTGATGTGAACCGCCAGGAGAGCTAAACCCTGAAAACTCAGCAGACGAGTCACCCAAAACGACCAGCCCAAAGAGCCAAGGACTTCATCAAACCCCCCTCAGTTCAGCAATGAACCATAAGGGCGCAGTCCGAATGGAGCCGGAACGTCGATCCGCAAACAACACGAATCCTCCGAAGCGACAACACCACCACTGCGAACTCCTGCACCTTGCTGAGAGCCTGATGGAAAGACAGACCCCCACCGACCCTGGCCAGCCTGGTGAACACTGGTCACAAAACCCCAGTAAAGAGACGATGCATCCGTGAACACATCGAGTGAGGGCTCGAGTAGGCGCCATGGCACTGAACCATGAAAAACCTGAAAGGAAGAGGAAGCCGGCAAAACAGAAGTCAACATAATACTCCCGGAGGCCTAACCCAATGATCGCGAGAGCGGCGGAAGGGACATCCCTGAAGGAACCATAACAGTCGGGTCTGAAGACAGACCCGACCCGGCGGGTAAACCAGCAAGATAAAGTTCAGATTCCCACACAGCTGCTCGAGCAACCGATGAGTGACCCGGGAGCCCCCAAGAAACAGCAGAAGGCAAGACTGCAGCCGAAGCAACGTTGCTGGAGGGAGAGACAAGGAAGCAGTCTGAGTGTCCACACAAGACCCAGCCAAATCTGAACCTGAGAGGGAACCAGATGGAACTTACTCCAGTTCATCAAGAACCCGAACCCGGTGAGCTGGGAAAAACCAAACTCCCAGCAAGCAGACACACGGACTGACTGGGAGTCCACACCAGACAGATGTCGAAGTAGGCCAGAATCCCAACACCTAGCAGATGCAAACGGGTCACCATGACCCAGGTAAGGCATGTTAAAACACAAGGTGCCAGATTCAAGCTGAATGGAAGGCAACAAAAGCGATAAGCTTGTCGCCTCATGACAGAATCCAAGCCAGTCCCTAAACCCCCTGGATGAATCGGGACATGCCAATACACCTCCTGGAGGTCCAGAGACACCATCCAATCATCCAGCTCCAAAAGAAGCCGGACCTGGGATAGAGTGGTCATCCGAAAAGAGGGGCAAAAGACCCAGGAGTTCAGATGGGACAAGTCCAGAATAAACCTCAGCTCTGCACAGTCCTGTTTCAGGACCAGAAATAGGTGGGAAACCCACCTGAGGGACGAAGTCTTCTCAACCACGCTCAAGCAAACCCACTCCAAGATAACCTGACAGAGCACAGGAGAAGAGGCCTGCCCCATGAACCCCCCCCCCCCCCCCCGCCCAAAGGAGGAGCCACCCAACGCCACTGCAGGATGGTGGAAATGACATGAAATGACCACAAATTGTGGAACAAGGCATGAGCAAGCAGAGAGCCTCCCCCCTCCCCCCATCACCCTGTAAACGGGATGACCCGCGAAAGGGTCAACGCCCCTTACAAGAACCCAACCGATGTGCAGAGTGATCACCATGCCGACCAGATGCCGTTGGTTCCAAAACTGGCACCACTAGCCCACCATGACCAACAGAACCCCAAACCCTGACACGACCCCTCGGGAATGATCCCTATGGCCACCCCGGAAAACCAACAAGTCTGACATAGGGTGACAGCTAGTAGAAACCACCTGCAGATACTGCACAACCGCAGAATATGTAAACAGCAACAAACAAAGAGGTGAAGAAAATCTAAGAGCCAGGGCTCACATGAATTCCAGAGAATGAGCGAGCACAGCCTTCAGGCACAAGAGGCGAAAAGCAAAGAACAGAGACACCGCCTCCTTCCGAATCGGCACAAACAACTTCAACAACGCATCCACACCCGAGCCGCAGAGGCAAGAGCACTGGACACAGACCCGGTACCCAACGCCTCCACATCCTCCTCAAGCATGTCCGAAGACAACTCGAGTAGAGAAAAGAATAGCAAAACCGAAGTCAAATATCCCCGGGCACACAAATACTCAGCTATCGGGGATGCCGAAAGTATGGGAACCTGCACGTGAAGCTGCACCTGGCCAATATCCTTAGGAAGAACGAGTGACACCAAGCAGTGTCAAACAGGGCCCAAGCACCCCAAGTCAGCTCCATCCCAGCCCAGGGATCCTCCATACCAGGACCCAGGGCAGAGCCGTCCTTCAAACCCTCTGCCCCTAAAGAAAAGACAGAGTCAACCGAAAAAGCTGGGAAAAGGGGGGGCTCACTGGTCAGACCCCGAAGCCCCGGCTGGAGGAAGAGGCTTGAATGCCTCCTTCGACAAATTGGATGGGGGTAGCCCCCGAAACAGTCAGAGTCTCACCACCATCTAAACTCTGCCCCGACTCCAAAACCCTCAGACATTTGGGAGCCGGCAGCAGAAGGGGGGGAAGAGCAGGACAAACAGCAGCAGGGGAAGGATGAGGGAGCACAGACAAAACCAAAGTCGAAGCAACTAACGCTCCCAAGTCCGGATCCTTATAACCAAAGCAGGGCAGCCTCGGGGCATCCGAAAAGGCAACCAACCTTAATAAATCAGACCATAATAAATTGCAAAAATTAACTTTGGAGAGTTCATTTTTCAACTTCCCGCAACAGTGAAATAAAACATAACGAATATTGAGAAGATTCGTGTTAGAACCATTAATCTTACCCTTTCGGTCATATTCAACAACACATACATACATATTTATATATATATATATATATATATATATATATATATATATATATATATATATATATATATATATATATATATATATAAAGCAAAATTTTGTAATGCTGTATTTAAAACATCCTAATATGCACCATGGAACAGAACTCTTTGTAAAAATACTGGCGATCCCATTCCAATTAATGTGCCACTCTACTGATCTCAAAGTTAACTCAACCTTTTCTATTCTATTCAACACTATGCTTCTTACCATTCACATAGCTATTGGAACAGGTTAACTCTTAGTATTAATGTTCAAATTACAAAACTTTTCAGTCTAAAAGAAGTATGAGAGTAAAGTTTAAAAAGTATTCAAAATATCAGTGTTACCAATAGAGTACAGTACTTACAAAAAATGTGTTACTAATAGAGTACTTACAAGAAGTGTTAACATTTTCCTTATCAATAAGTGATTCAAATATGCTTTCAGCAGCAAGCATGGCACTCTTCATAGCTGTGTGTGTTCCCTTGATCTTTGGAACATTCATGAACCCTGGTGAACACCCTACAAGACAACCCCCTGGGAAGGTCAGTTTGGGAATGCACTGTAATCCACCTTCGTTCAGTGCTCGGGCTCCGTAAGAAATTCTGAAAGATGATGCATTTGTTTTATCCAATGACAACAAATTGTAAGACATTAATGATATTTAGTGTTAAATGGCTTAATACTGTATAGAGAATCAGCAGAATTGCATTCCAGAAAAATATCCACAACAGCTCTTCACCGCTTTATAACAATATCCACAACAGCTCTTTACCGCTTTATAACAATATCCACAACAGCACTTTACCGCTTTATAACAATATCCACAACAGCTCTTTACCGCTTTATAACAATATCCACAACAGCTCTTTACCGCTTTATAACAATATCCACAACAGCACTTCACCGCTTTATAACAATATCCACAACAGCACTTCACCGCTTTATAACAATATCCACAACAGCACTTCACCGCTTTATAACAATATCCACAACAGCTCTTTACCGCTTTATAACAATATCCACAACAGCTCTTTACCGCTTTATAACAATATCCACAACAGCACTTCACCGCTTTATAACAATATCCACAACAGCACTTCACCGCTTTATAACAATATCCACAACAGCTCTTTACCGCTTTATAACAATATCCACAACAGCTCTTTACCGCTTTATAACAATATCCACAACAGCTCTTTACCGCTTTATAACAATATCCACAACAGCACTTCACCGCTTTATAACAATATCCACAACAGCACTTCACCGCTTTATAACAATATCCACAACAGCTCTTTACCGCTTTATAACAATATCCACAACAGCTCTTTACCGCTTTATAACAATATCCACAACAGCTCTTTACCGCTTTATAACAATATCCACAACAGCTCTTTACCGCTTTATAACAATATCCACAACAGCACTTCACCGCTTTATAACAATATCCACAACAGCACTTCACCGCTTTATGACAATATCCACAACAGCTCTTCACCGCTTTATAACAATATCCACAACAGCTCTTCACCGCTTTATAACAATATCCACAACAGCTCTTTACCGCTTTATAACAATATCCACAACAGCACTTCACCGCTTTATGACAATATACACAACAGCACTTTACCGCTTTATGACAATATACACAACAGCACTTTACCGCTTTATGACAATATACACAACAGCACTTCACCGCTTTATAACAATATCCACAACAGCACTTCACCGCTTTATGACAATATACACAACAGCACTTCACCGCTTTATAACAATATACACAACAGCACTTCACCGCTTTATAACAATATACACAACAGCTCTTCACCGCTTTATAACAATATCCACAACAGCACTTCACCGCTTTATAACAATAGGTGAGAGGTGATCTTCGCTCATTGACAAAATCACTTGAAACATTCACTCCCTCTTTACAAAGTGTTTCCACTCAGCTTTGTTTTCATTTCCAGTGTGTTGTTCACATTCAATCCCTTTTTCTTCACACTGTCTGCCCATCATTTTTGTCTACATCTCAAACTCATTTCAGTGCATTTCTTTTGCCACTATCAGCATCATGTCTGTACATTCTCAACAATTTCTCAGTTTTACAATAACAGATTTCTGGATCACATTTTAATTTTTATTTTCTTATTCAATCCTAACACACACATTCCACCTTCCACCTGTACTTAAGGATAGGCACTATCATTCATTCACACACCCTTAACTCAACATCTTTTTCAAACATATTCTGCAAGGTTTATTGTACCAATCAATTCCTTTCTATGTTTAACTTTTAGATGGAAGACCATCTCGGATGGTCTTTCCAAGTCACCTGTCATAGAAAGTCGTCTTTTTAAGAAAGTGATAGTGTTCCTCTGGACTTGGTCCTGTAGGGGCCCTTTGCTTGTGAATCGATCCCAAAGTTTAGTGTTTGCTTACAAGACTGTTTTGCAGCCAGTCCACGGTTTATAAAGGTAGATCAAATTCCCTTCCCAATCCCTTTGTGATGTTAATACAACTTATTCTAGGAGTACTGAATAATTTTGTGGCCAGCAAGCCAGCTTTTTATATGTATTGTCACATAATTACCCTTCATAGTAGAGTAACCTGCTTCCTCCATCCTGTCTTTGATGATTATATAGTGAAGACTATTAAAGAACTTCATATTAATGAAGTAACAAACACATGAGGCGCCTACTTCCGGTCGACCGGCCTCCGCACCTGGCGAAAACTCAGACAAAACATTCCGGCTTCAGGCGTTGACACCTCGAGACGTCACTCCCAGACATCTGGCATAATCGTTCCAACAGATCATTCTCAGGTTGTGAGTGGTACCAGAGCCTGAAGCAGCAGGCAGCTGCTGAGGTGATACCAGAGCCACAAGCACCAGGCAACTGCTGAGGTGGTACCAGAGCCACAAGCACCAGGCAACTGCTGAGGTGATACCAGAGCCACAAGCACCAGGCAGCTGCTGAGGTGGTACCAGAGCCTGAAGCAGCAGGCAGCTGCTGAGGTGGTACCAGAGCCTGAAGCAGCAGGCAACTGCTGAGGTGATACCAGAGCCACAAGCACCAGGCAGCTGCTGAGGTGGTACCAGAGCCACAAGCACCAGGCAGGTGCTGAGGTGATACCAGAGCCACAAGCACCAGGCAACTGCTGAGGTGATACCAGAGCCACAAGCAGCAGGCAGCTGCTGAGGTGGTACCAGAGCCACAAGCACCAGGCAACTGCTGAGGTGGTACCAGAGCCACAAGCACCAGGCAGCTGCTGAGGTGATACCAGAGCCACAAGCACCAGGCAGCTGCTGAGGTGGTACCAGAGCCACAAGCACCAGGCAACTGCTGAGGTGGTACCAGAGCCACAAGCACCAGGCAGCTGCTGAGTCACCAACACATTACATACTATTTACAATAAATAATTTTGAAATATCTTACTTATGCTCCCCTGTACAATATTCTAAATCACAACATACAAAGCCAATAATGCTTAACATATTATTTAACAACAATGTACCAATCCACAAGATGACATCACTAATCAGCATTTATTCTGCTAGTCATTAATTACCAGATGTAGAGATGATGTACTAACCTTGTGCCGCCACGTAGTAAAGCTTCAATTGATGGATGATGCTTGAATCTTTGAAACTCTTTGAATGGATTCAAGTATGGATTTGTATAATCCAGCCCAATAACAAAACCAAGGGTAATTAATGGCTGCTCCTCCTTCAAGTGATACAGAAATGAACCTCCATATGTATTTCTGAAAGGGGAAAATTATGTAATGTTCCATTATAAATGTTTTATCTATTAACAAAATATTGAATTTCTAAAATACTACATGGAATGTCAATCATTAATTCAAATTATATTCCGACTTTGCAAATTAGCCAGTTGCAAGACTCTTATTCTAGAAATTCAGATTTTGTATGAAAATCCCTTTTTTTCAAGTTATAAAATTGGGTTTGATAAACAAAATTAAATACTGTACCAATATTTCTTTAGCCCTTACATTGTGCAAGGGTTACACATAGAGCATTATCTTGGGGCACAGCACAAATTAAAAAAAACAAATATCTTCCTATTTTGTTAAAAACCATGCAACCATGACCTGAGCTTTGGACAAAATGCACCAAAAATCTTGGCCAATTGTTCAAAATGGAAGATGGTTACCAGTGGCCTAAAATTCCACTTGGGAACACAGTATAGCAGCAGAAGTTTAAAAATGTTTCAAAAGTACATCAAACATCTTAGAATGCTGTGTGCATCATAAACCTTAGGATGGCATGTACATTTCAAAGATTAATAAGAGAAAAGGAATGATAGAATTTAACAACCCATCCTACTGTTTAGATATTATTGTTTCCTATGTTAACCATTGTACATATATTGACGTACTGGACAATCAGATAGTGGAATTTTGTACTATTCACTTTATAGGGTCCAGAAAAACCAGCATTGAATGTAATGAAACGCCATTTTCTGAGTGAGACCCAGAGGCTCCCCGGAGCTTATCCAGGCTGATCTGCTAATGTCAGACTTTGGCATCAGTCATGTGTATGGAGTTCTATGGGCCTACCAGGAACCACGAGCCAGAACCTGGACCCCTCAGAGAGGTAAGGGGAGCAATGGCCTATAGAAACCCCTGTGTGGTTGGAAGCATTCTATGTCTGCCATCAACTGGGTCAGGCGCCCAGAAAGGTAAGCATCCCAAAACAAACCCCTATTCTGGTGAAAATTGCTACCACAAGCCGAACAAGTGGATAGGACTCCCCTAAAAGAAACGAGTAAACGATCATGACGTCACGCGCCTCTGTCTGTGCAGCTCCCCCCTCCCCGGTAGGGGAAAGGGGGAGCCCCAGACCTACCGTGCCGGCTATCCATCATCAGTTCTGAGGATGGATGTCAAAAAACGCGAAAAACTGTCAACCAGAGGGAGGGAGGGATGCCGGGGAGCCTCCAGGTCTCACCCAGAAAATGGCGTTTCATTACATTCAACACTGGTTTTCTGGGGAGAGCCCCTTCGGCTCCCCAGAGCTAACTACCCACAGAGGAAATAAGAGGGACGTACCCGGGAGGTGGTCGCCGCACACTCCCCAACTCAAAGTCAAGACAACTGGCTGCAACCGCCAACAACAAGGTGACACGGGCCTGGGAACGACCACGAGATATCGAGCAGCCAGGCCCCTGTACGACCGCCAAAAACCTCCTGCCCGAATGTCAGCCAGGACATGCCGCCAAGACGGCAGCAAGAGCAGCGAATCTACGAACGTCATGGGCACGGGGATAGAATGCAGGCTGGCTAGCTTCAATAACATGGCGGACGACCTGGGAGACCCCTCACCCGCGAACAGGGAAGAAGGGAACCGGATCAACCCAAAGCACATCCCGGACACAGAAGCTGTGGTGCACAAATAACAGCAGAGGGCCACAACCAAGCACACAACACGATGCACCCCCAGCCTGACCAACCAAGCACCAACAACCAAGGACCCCTCCGGAAAGCAGTAGTCTCATTCTGTGCCAGAAAAGAGGGAGACGGCTGCAACTTAACACTTACACTTGGTAACGACGCAGCATTGCGTCATTTTTTTACTCAGTGGTGGTCCAGTAACGACGCAGCATTGCGTCGTTTTTTTACTCGAGGGTGGTTCGGTAACGCGCGGCGGATTCGGGATGGGGGTGCCGCAGTTTTGGACATTATATGCATATACATCTATAGGGAATTTCATTGTGAATACATTGATACCAAAATGAAAGACCTAGGACCAGAATTGAGGTAACAAAGTTGAAAAGTGTACCCATTTTATTGCTATTTATTAGTGCTCACTGCAGTAATGCACCGTCACGTTCTGTTTGCTGTAAGTGGGACGCCAGGGTTTCGGACTTTATATTTGCATATACTCCTGTAGGGAATTCTATTGCGAACACAATGATACCAAAATGAAAGATCCAGGACGAGAATTGAGATGTCTAAAGTGAAGAGTGTACACATTTCATTGCTCTTGCACGCTCCCGGGTAACATGCTTTCACTTTCTCACTTTCTCGCCGGGCTTTTGGGCTTTATATGCATTTAGTCCTGTAGAGAATTCTATTGCAAACACATTGATACCAAATTGAAAAACCTAGGACGAGAATTGAGATGACAAATTTGAAGAGAGTATACACATTTCAGTATGACTGCGCTCTCTATTGTAATGAGAGGCGCCTTGGGGTGGTTCAGCGCTCTCTTTCTGGTAACTTTCATCTTGTCGGCGGGTGGAGCGCGCCGCTGCTTTTGACATTATATGCATATATTCCTGTTGGGAATTCTATTCCGAATACATTGATACCAAAATGAAAGACCTAGGACGAGAATTGAGGTGACCAAAGTGAAAGGAGTGTACACATTTTATCGGTCTTGCGCGCTCCCAGGTAACATGCTCTCACTTTCTCTGTTTGTTGCGGATGGAACGCTGGGCATTTGGACTTTATATGCCTTTAGTCCTGTAGAGAATTCTATTGCAATCACAATGATATCAAAATGAAAGACCTAGGATGAGAATTGAGGTGACCAAAGTGAAGAGAGTGTAAACATTTTATTGCTCTTGAGCCATGCTCCCGGGTAACACGCTCTCATTTTCTCTGTTTGTTGCGGATGGTACGCCGACCGTTTGGACTTTACATGCCTTTAGTCCTATAGAGAATTCTATTGTGTTTTTTGTTAAGACTTCTCTGGTGATGGTCTGGTTGTGGGAAGAGATTATATGTTCCTTATATGTTCCAAGGAACATATAATCTCTTCTCACAACCACACCATCACCAGAGAAGTCTTAACAAAAAACACAGAAATCATCGATAGATACAGCGATAGCAGGCGGTTTGACATCTGCGAGGCACTACACATCAAAAAGTCAACACCGGCAATCAACAACCAATTAATGCACAACTATATTCTACCCACTTCAAGACTCCGTACCATTATAGAAGCATCAAGAGGAAGTATGGGCCAATAGGCCCTTTGCAGTTACTTCCATTCTTCCCTCTCATTTATCCAATTTATACCCACTGCACCGTGTTCTGTCTTGTGTTGGTCAAAAGTTTGTTCACCTCATCCAAAACTGTTGCAACATATCACCTCACCCAAATGCGAGTGTATAAGACAAGCTGTTAAATGTTAACATTAAGTAAAACTCTGTTTTCAGGTTACAGTTGTGTGTGTGTAAACTAAAGTCTTTGAAAGTGTAATAAGTTATTACGAAGCGCGTTCAAGCGTCGCATCAAACTAGAAAAAAAATGAATTTGGAGAATTGATTTTTCAATTACCATCGACAGTAAAAAGAAACATAAGAAATATTGAGAAAATTTGTGTTAGAATTATTAATCTTACTTTTTCGGTCATATTTAACAACATATGTTTACAAGAAAGACTGCTACCAAAATATACTTATATATAAATATTTTATTTTATTGATTTGCACCCTCCAGGGGTTAAAAGAGAAACTTCAGCTTACCTTGTTGTAGTCTGTCTTCTTGTTTGATTCTGTAGTTTGTGGCATGTGTAGGTCTTGAACATTTATGCAACCTAATCTCTGGTTATCCGAATTTGTCCCCAACATGGCGAAGTTTTCCAGAAAATTATCGAGAGTTGACAGACTCTGTCAGATCGTGTTATCTGGCCAAATCTTCGGGTATCTGGATTTCTGTCTGGATATGGTGAAGTTTGCCAGAATACTATCCAGACATGATTTTGGCAGGATAACACAAATATTCAGTTTAGCTGGCTTCGAATAACCAAGCACACACAGTACTTAAAAGCAGGTTCAATAGCCAAGCAAACAACCCCAACAGGACAAAGTCCAAAGGATGACCACCACAAATCTGAGAAAAGAAGAGCGACTCACTATGCTGAGACAATTCGCTACAGACCAACATTAACATGAGTGACAGGACATGGCCTGAAGCAGAAGACTGCAGCATCCGGGGTGCCACCTGTTGGCAACCACTTGCACTGGTGGTGGTAGGATGGGGGCTTCAAACTAGTTTTGAGAGAACCTTTTGTTTTGAATAATTCATTTGCAGAATCATTTGGCTTTTTCAATGCTTCATTTTCTGTAAATCTTGCTGTTCGTTGTCTGTATTGTTTCTCTTTCTTTCTGGATGCTTTCTCAGTATGGGTGATTATAACAGTCCAATGCTCTCGCTGCCTCTGTGAGGAAGCCAGCTTCTGGTTCTGGTCCCCAGTAGGCCAGGAAGGACTACTGTGACTGATGGGATTCAGCAGTGGAAACAATTTTAGCAAGAAGGCTTCTGGGAGCCATCAGAAAGCTTCTCCCAGAAAATCTTTGATACATACAGTAACACCTATTTCTTCACGTGTGAGTGACTCGACTATGGACACAATTTGAATGTACTTAAACAAGATTTCCCTACATATACAACTAAAAATAGTGTGTAACATCCATGACCTGTCAAATTGTACTACTTTGTGTTCAGTTCTCTACAAGTTTTTAGGAGCATACAAGGTCAATGCACTGAAAAGATAAAATATATTCTACTTACTTGTCAAGTGGCCATCCAACTGTGTGTTCAATTGTTCCTGGTTTGTGGTTTTCGGGTTTAACTTCCCATAATTCCTTAAGTCCAATTCCATAAGACTGAGGCTCACAGTTCTCGCGTAAATTGAACTTAGTATAGAGCTGTTTGGCCAGGTGGCCATGACAGCCCTCGGCAAATACTGTACATTTTCCCCGCAGCTCCATCCCTCGAGCGAAAGAGTCCTGGTTAAGTAAAGAGTTTCAAAAACTAGTCCTGTATAGAATAACAATGATATTAGTATGATAATTATATCTTTAGTTTTAATTTTTCTGTGATGCCTTGTTCCCTGCAGACTGTGGTTATCCCTGAGAGGTGGTCGCATGTAGCCTCTTCTCCAGACATTCTTACACACACTTCAGAGAGCACCTTAACCCTTTAACTGTACAATGTGCCTGCAGGCTCACGTCTGGGGTGCGCTACGTGCCTCCGGGTATTTGTATTTTTCACATTCCATTCAAAACTCCCACGGCTACATGGGGTTCACATCAGCTTCCTCAGGGCTCTTGTAAACAGACGCCATCTTTAAAAAAAACGAAAGTGGTCCACATTCCCGGGCGTGAGAGCCTCAGTAGTGAGTGAGCAACCAAGGTTGGCACTCGCAGCATGGGAGCACAGCACTGCTGTTCAGCGTGTGACCACAACATCGCCTAATAATGTCAAAATATATATATAACCTGTATTATTTAGCCATGATAGTATTATAGAAGAGCCTGAGTGTGATAATGACTGGGTACAATGTTCAAATATCAGTGATTCAATGCTGTTCACGATGTTCACAGCGCTAGCCACAGCACCACAGCATTATTTTGTCTATCTAGGAATCTTCAAACAACTTCTTAGGTTCCTTTTCAAAATAAACTTATGGTCAATAATTCATTTACAGGAATTAGTGATCAGGATTGTGGTTATAATTAGCGTTGTGCGTAGTATTGTGGAAGGAGGAATTTTGGGGAGGGAGGGAGGAAGGGAGATAATTGAGGTAGCCTCACGGTGTGTGGCAGCCACTCTTGTTTTGCTCACCATACTAGCTTCGTGGTTCGCAATGGGGAACCACATATGTACATGGGTATATACAGTGTGTGTGTGTATATAGTGTAATAACAGCAACAGGAGTATGTTGAGAGGAGCTATTTTGGTGAGGGAGGTGATGTCGTAATCGTAGCGTCATCTGCTGTCTGCTGTGTGATTTCTCATGCAGTGTATGGTGGCCACTGTACTGTTTGGACACAATACTGGCTTACTTGCATAGTTCTGGTAAATAAAACATGTAGATAGGTATACATAACATGTGTAAATAGTGTAATACAAACAATAACAGTATGGTGGGAGGAGCAATGTTGGTGAGTAAGATGTTGGAGTGAGGGAGGGCTGGCTGGGTGTGGCTGCTCACACTCGCGCTGTTCTGAGTGTGTTGATGGTGAATGTATATAGTATGTGAGTGTATAGTGTGTGCATATGTTGTAAATATACATAAATGAACATGAAACATTGGTGTGACTAACTGTATGATGGGAGGAGCAATGTTGGCAAATACAATGTTGGAGGAATGAGGAAGGGCTGACTGGGTGTGACAGCTCACACTCACAGTGTTCTGAATGTGTTGATGGTAAATGTATATAGTGTGTGACGGTGTATAGTGTGTACATATGTTGTAAATATACATAAATGAACATGAAACATTGGTGTGAATAGCTGTATGATGGGAGGAGCAATGTTGGCTAATACAATGTTGGAGGAATGAGGGAGGGCTGACTGGGTGTGGCAGCTCACACACTCGGTGTTCTGAATGTGTTCATGGTGAATGTATATAGTGTGTGAAAGTGTATAGTGGGACAGATGTGGGAAAACATCACCAAACTAATGAATAACATTCCTGAAGTACACAGGCTACAATTCACACAAAAACTACCAGAAATATATGCAGAGTATATAAAGACAGCAACGAACTCTGAGCACAACCCAGGGACTGAGAATTTAGAGAGTCAAAGTAGCAATGTAGAAGAACATGGTGTCGAGGTACACAAAAATGAAGGCAATATTATAGAGCAAACTGGTGATATGAATAAGGACAGACAAAATGAGACGAATGAGAACACAAATGAGAAAGACGAAAGCAAAAAGGAGAAAGATAAGGGCAATACTGAGAATTAATGCAGAAACGAGAAAGTTGGAACAAAAAACAAAGAGGTAGCCAAGTCGTGCACGGGTACAAACAAGAAGAATACAATCACAGATGAAAATATTTGCAGGTATTATGCAAAAGGACAGTGCAGATATGGGCCCAGAGGCACGGAATGCACATTCATGCACCCACGGAAATGCCGAAACTGGTTAGGGAAAGGCAAATGTCGTTTTGATACAGAGTGTAGATATTTTCACCCTAAGATATGCAAATTCTCAGTTAATGAGAGGAAATGCTATGATCTCCATTGTCCTGATTTCCACGTCAGAGGTACACAGCGCTATATAAGAGAGGAAGTCCAATATAATAGCCCTGAAAGTTTTTTAGAGGCAGGCAGAAACGTGGCAGGATTACGGATGGAGAGGGGGAAATGCCCAAGACTGAAGTACAGTTCGTCATCAAGCCCACACATACTACACCCCCCAACTACACAGAGACTAACTACCACACTCCCCAGTATCACTTCCAAAACTGGACAAACCATTGCCACAACAACACACCCTGGGTCAGGGTAGAGAGGAGGGAGAACGACCAAAACCTTCCAGAAGTGACACACAATATGAACAATCATTCATATTTGCAAACATTCAAGGTTTAAAGCCAAAGTCAAGAAATAAAGTTCATAAATGGCCTCCTATTAGAGTCAAACTCAATATTTGGGGCATTCACGGAAACTCATACAAAAGATTACATGGATGGTGAAATCTGGATTCCAAATTATAATTTATATAGATGTGATAGAAAAACTAGGTC
>WNGS01006708.1:10354391-10366782 GCA_020271785.1 Procambarus virginalis | reverse complement strand
TAACTACACTTAGGTAATTACACTTAGGTAATTACACTCTCATCCTGTAACTACACTTAGGTAATTACACTTAGGTAATTACTACAGAATTATATGAACATGTTTGCTGATGATGCTAAGATAATAGGAAGGATAAGAAACTTAGATGATTGTCATGCCCTTCAAGATGACCTGGACAAAATAAGTATATGGAGCACCACTTGGCAAATTGAATTTAATGTTAATAAATGCCATGTTATGGAATGTGGAATAGGAGAACATAGACCTCACACAACCTATATATTATGTTTGAAATCTTTAAAGAATTCTGATAAAGAAAGAGATCTAGGGGTGGTTCTAGATAGAAAACTATCACCTGAGGACCACATAAAGAATATTGTGCGAGGAGCCTATGCCACACTTTCTAACTTCAGAATTGTTTTTAAATACATGGATGGCGATATACTAAAGAAATTGTTCACGACTTTTGTTAGGCCAAAGCTACAATATGCAGCGGTTGTGTGGTGCCCATATCTTAAGAAGCACATCAACAAACTGGAAAGGTGCAAAGACATGCTACGAAGTGGCTCCCAGAACTGAAGGGAAAGAGCTACGAGGAGAGGTTAAAGGCATTAAATATGCCAAAACTAGAAGACAGAAGAAAAAGAGGTGATATGATCACTACATACAAAATAGTAACAGGAATTGATAAAATCGATAGGGAAGATTTCCTGAGACCTGGAACTTTAAGAACAAGAGGTCATAGATTTAAACTAGCTAAACACAGATGCTGAAGAAATATAAGAAAATTCACTTTCGCAAACAGAGTGGTAGACGGTTGGAACAAGTTAGGTGAGAAGGTGGTGGAGGCCAAGACTGTCAGTAGTTTCAAAGCGTTATATGACAAAGAGTGCTGGGAAGACGAGACACCACGAGCGTAGCTCTCATCCTGTAACTACACTTAGGTAATTACACACTTAGGTATTACCACTCACACCATGTGAGTGGTATTGAGGCAGCAGCGGCATCTCATCAACACGCCCGATAAAAAAAAAAAAAAAAAAAAAAAAAAAAAAAAAAAAAAAAAAAAAAAAAGGCTGCTGACTTCCTAATCCCCCTAATACATCCCCCTCACCACTGACACACACCCATTTATTACGCATTCTTCATTTTGAATAAGGAATATGATAGAGCGATGTGTTACAAGCCACTGAAATGGTAAAATTTTCTCTCTTAATTTTGTGAAAAGCATCGAGTTATAGTATTCAGGCAGCCATGTGGTGTGGAGTCAGCAGTCGCCATAATTGATGGTGGGTTGACAAGTCTCCGCTCACACGATCCAGGAGCCCCTGGAACCCCCCCCCCACACCCCAATTGTCTTAAAAATTCTGTAAAAAGGAAATGTTCCAACTGTTTAAAATACTGTATATATCACAATTTTCACCGTTATTATTGCTTCAATATGACATTTTTCTAATAAAAAGACTATTTTTCAGTGTAGATAATGCGATAATTAACATCATTAAATTGACTCGTGGCAATCTGACAAGAGGAGAGGAGAGTTAGTGGCTGGTCTCTGGTGGTCAGGTGCAGGAAGGAGGGTGGGGGCTGGAGGGGGAGCATGGAGGCGCCAGTCAAGTGTTGCCTTTACACCCTCTACTGACAACCACAATTACTCCAGCTTCCCTTGACAACATCTACCACTGACAACCAGCCTCTACTGACACCACCGTTACTCCAGCTTCCCTTGACAACTTCTACCACTGACAACCAGCCTCTACTGACACCACCGTTACTCCAGCTTCCCTTGACAACTTCTACCACTGACAACCAGCCTCTACTGACACCACGATTACTCCAGCTTCCCTTGACAACTTCTACCACTGACAACCAGCCTCTACTGACACCACGATTACTCCAGCTTCCCTTGACAACTTCTACCACTGACAACCAGCCTCTACTGACACCACGATTACTCCAGCTTCCCTTGACAACTTCTACCACTGACAATCAGCCTCTACTGACACCACCGTTACTCCAGCTTTCCTTGACAACTTCTTCCACTGACAATCAGCCTCTACTGACACCACCGTTACTCCAGCTTCCCTTGACAACTTCTACCACTGACAACCAGCCTCTACTGACACCACGATTACTCCAGCTTCCCTTGACAACTTCTACCACTGACAACCAGCCTCTACTGACACCACGATTACTCCAGCTTCCCTTGACAACTTCTACCACTGACAATCAGCCTCTACTGACACCACGTTACTCCAGCTTCCCTTGACAACTTCTTCCACTGACAATCAGCCTCTACTGACACCACCGTTACTCCAGCTTCCCTTGACAACTTCGACCACTGACAATCAGCCTCTACTGACACCACCGTTACTCCAGCTTCCCTTGACAACTTCTTCCACTGACAATCAGCCTCTACTGACAACACTAGGTGTGGGGGATGGTGTGAGTGGTGTGGGGGATGGTGAGTGCTTCCCTTGACAACTTCTACCACTGATAACCTGCCTCCCATGAGAATACGTAACTTGCACCACCTGCCCCCTAACAATAAACTCTAACTACTGACACCACTTGCTCCCTGACAACTCACTCACCAATGCCCCTGACACCACTTTATCACCATTTCTCCCTAGAAACAATGGGTAAGGATAATAAAACACTGTATAACTGTTTACACTTTGGTGAATCATAGTTGATGACAGCCAGCTCCGACACTCGGCCTCGGTGACCGCTTGGACGAACATTCCTCGCTTAACCCTTGTGATGCTCAGGGCTAATTAGCATTTGACACCCGCAGGTGCATACAAAAAAAAAATATTTTTTCTTCTAAACCTGTTAATTTGTGTTCTCTGATCATGGGAATAATAATAAAAAATCGTAAGTGGCATATATGGCCCGCTATAGGGCGGGGAAGTCTGGCAAAAAACAGGCGTTGACTTAGCGTGCGTCCCAGGCTGTCTGTTGCTCGCCAGCTGTCAGGCAGGAGTGGCCACAAAGAGATAAATTACCTAAATATTTCAATGTCTCTGATTGATTTTTCGTAGTTTTTTTTTTTTTGCTGTAATATTATTCAATAGTGTGTAGTGTGATATATTTATATAATAAAATGAGTGAATCATCGCTGTACTCAAAAATATGGTGTGCATATTGTTGATTCAATTATGTTCATCAAACAGTGAACAAATACTTTGTCGGTTATTTCACTATATACACAGGTTATATGTAAGTATCTGCATGTTTTGTTCACCATAACGAACCACTAAGTTGCTATTATGAGTCAAAAAGTAACGAGGAGTGACCGCCACACACCAGCCAGCCACTCGCTGCCACTCACTCCCTCAACACCTCACTCGCCCACATTCTTCTCCCACCATACTGTTTTTGCCTTTATTCACTATATACGGACGTTATATAAAAGTATCTACAGTCGTGTTCACTATAACGAACCACTAAGTTGGCATGCTGAGTGGCCGTGGCAGCCAGTGGCAGCCCGCCACTGGCTGCTACTTCCTCCCTCCCTCAACTCACCTGACTCGCCCACATTCTCCTCCCACAATACTGTTTTTGCTTTTATTCACTATATACAAATGTTATATATAAGTATCTACATGTTTGTTTACCATAGCGAACAACCAAGCTGGTATAGTTACTCCATACCGTAAAAGGTGGTCACACAGAGTCAGCAGACAATGCTACCTACCTCCCTCCCCACCAAGATTACTCCTCCCACTATAGAGCTAATTATCTCAACAATCCTGCTATTATCAGAATCCTGGTCATTTTTACCATAGTCAAGGGTCTTCTGTAATACTATCATCTCTAAATAATAGCATGAACATGTATATCATGGCATTTTTAGGCGATGCTGTGGTCACAAGCTGAACAGCAGTGCTGTGAGCTCATGCTGTGTGCGTCAGGCTTGGTGGCTCACTCAATACTGGGGCCCTCACATCCGGGAATTTCGCCCACGATTTAAAAAAAATGGCGTCTGTTTACAAGAGCCCTGATGAAGGTGAAGTGAACCCCTTGTATCCGCGGGCCGTTTAAATCTTGCGTAGTACTCCAATACATCATATGATGGGATGCACAATTTATAGCAAGTCATTCCACCCATCATATGATGTGTTGCGCAACTTAAGGGTTAATGGAACATTTGTATGCTCCACTGAACATTTGGTACCGAATTCAATTTGTTCGGTTCTTCCGGGAATTCGATAGAGCGGGGTTCGTTAGACTGAGGAAGCACTGTACAGGAACCCCCACCTTGACCAGTCCTGCCAGAACGCATTCACCGCAAATACCTCACAGTTGGGGAACTGCATCACATATGCCAATGAGAAGAGGTCCACCTCCGGGTGCCCAAAAGTCTGACAACTGAATCCACCACAGCGCCTGCCCCACAGCTGCAAACTCCCTCAACGTGCTGTGAGCACTGGTCACAAAACCGCAGCCAAGAGACGAGGCATCTGTGAACACATCAGGCTAGGTAAGGCACTATGGCACCGAACCCCGAAAAACATTCAAGAGGAAGCCAGAGATGCAGCAACCGATGCTAGGAACTTAGCAATTGTGAGAGCAGTGAAAGAGGTTGCCCCGAAGATACTAGAACAGCCTCCAAAGCCAAAACCCTACCCAGCGGAAAAGTCAAGGCAAAGTTCAGGCTCGAGCAACCATCGAGTGACCCTGGTCCCCCTCAAAAACAGCAGGCGACAGGACTGCAGCTGGACAAAGCCACAGGAGGGAAAGAAATGGACGAATGGGAATGCCAGCAAATTATTATTCCTTAAAGCTTATTTTTATCCAACATACTGCATACATGTCAGTTCAACTATTTTAAAGGACAAATGCCTGTCATCAAACTATAAAATATTTTTTTATATCCCTTGAGCATATGATTCATTTTGTATAAATTTCTTACCTTTGGAGACCCATCCTTAGTAATGCCGACATCTGCGGTGGCAACACCAGCAACTGATCCATCTTCATTATATAAAATTNGGACTTGTACCCAGATTGACCATGTAATAGATTAATTATATGTATGTAACTATATAACCTGAGCTTGTAAAAGCACCTTAATCACCTCAGTGATTAAGTGCTTAATTGCACACTAGTTTCTTTATCAGCTATCTCACCCTGTCAGAGTGAATGAGACAAATGTCTGTGAATGCATGTGTGTATATATGTATGTGTGTGTGTATGCATATGTATGGGTATAAAGTATATATGGAAGCTGATCAGAATTACATTTCACCTTTGTAAATGTACATTAATGACACTGTGTAGAAGACACATCGAACACTTTATGTAAGGCATACATAAATCTGTGTATCTATGTATTTACGTATATAGGTTAGCTTAGCATTTTAAAAGCACCGACTCACCTTCAGTGGTTGATTGTTCAATAAACCCTTGAAATATATGTTTAACACATCTCTAACCCTGTCCATGGAGGACAGAAGAAAATGTATATATGCTGGTTAGCATTGTAAGTGTGTGGCCACGTCTGTGGTAGAAAAAAAAACTATTGTCTAATGAGCAGACAAGTCACAATTACATAGCTAAAGATATGATGACCAAACCACACATCAGAAAATGGAGAAACGATGACATTTCGGTCGTGGACCCTTATCAAGTTGTGTGATGACTTGATAATGATAATATCACACAACTTGATAATGGTCCAGGACGAACTGAAACATCATCGTTCTCTATTTTCTAACGTGTCGTTTGGTCATCACATTGTCTAATGACTATGACCTGTATCAGATGCCTTTGGTAACCCCTGTGCCAGAGGAGAGCATGAAGCTCCCTGACTGACCTCCAGAGGCCAATGGAAAAAAAAAAAGCTTTATCAAAACAATCACGAAGAGTAAGGAGAGCATCCGGTCCAACGACTAGGATGGCTCAGGCGGAACATGAGCAGGCTGAAACAATGCACGAGACAGCTTGCGAAACAGAGCAGAAGTAACATCCACCCCGAATGCAAGCAGGAGCAGCTCCTACTTGACAAAGTGACAAAGAGAGACAAAAGTGACGAGGAGACAAAAAGTGACGAAACTGCCAGGAGACTTCATACTGCCACTGAGAAGGAACATGCAGGTGGGACATCATCAACAAAGCCACCTGATCACCATACAAATGGTGATAAATCCATGGCAGACCAGACATGAAGATCGTAAGAGAAGATCGAACTAGCCACATACCGGACCAAACCAATCTGCTGAATGAGGCAGAGCTGCGGAAAAGTCCCAAGGTTCGGACACCGAGCAAGTAGTGCCGGTAACCAAGGCTGGGACGGCCACCAAGGGGCCAACAGGACAACTCTCCCCTGGTAAGTCTCCAACCAAGCCAGAACCCGAAGCAACAGGTGAACGGCGGGAAGAGGTATAGGTAACCCCACCTTGACCAGTCCTGCCGAAAAGCATCGACCTTGTCGGCCTCGCAATCGGGGAGGGGTGCCACACATACCGGAAGACGCCTCGACCACGCAGACGGAAAAAGAAGTCCACTTCTGGGTGCCCGTACATCCGGCAGAGCCAACTGAACAAGTCTGTGTTGACCATCCATTCCGTGGAAACAGGAATGAACAAGGACAGGCCATCCGCCAGGGTGTTGGAAACCCCTTGATGTGAACCGCCAGGAGAGCTAAACCCTGAAAACTCAGCAGACGAGTCACCCAAAACGACCAGCCCAAAGAGCCAAGGACTTCATCAAACCCCCCTCAGTTCAGCAATGAACCATAAGGGCGCAGTCCGAATGGAGCCGGAACGTCGATCCGCAAACAACACGAATCCTCCGAAGCGACAACACCACCACTGCGAACTCCTGCACCTTGCTGAGAGCCTGATGGAAAGACAGACCCCCACCGACCCTGGCCAGCCTGGTGAACACTGGTCACAAAACCCCAGTAAAGAGACGATGCATCCGTGAACACATCGAGTGAGGGCTCGAGTAGGCGCCATGGCACTGAACCATGAAAAACCTGAAAGGAAGAGGAAGCCGGCAAAACAGAAGTCAACATAATACTCCCGGAGGCCTAACCCAATGATCGCGAGAGCGGCGGAAGGGACATCCCTGAAGGAACCATAACAGTCGGGTCGAAGACAGACCTGACCCGGCGGGTAAACCAGCAAGATAAAGTTCAGATTCCCACACAGCTGCTCGAGCAACCGATGAGTGACCCGGGAGCCCCCAAGAAACAGCAGAAGGTAAGACTGCAGCCGAAGCAACGTTGCTGGAGGGAGAGACAAGGAAGCAGTCTGAGTGTCCACACAAGACCCAGCCAAATCTGAACCTGAGAGGGAACCAGATGGAACTTACTCCAGTTCACAAGAACCCGAACCCGGTGAGCTGGGAAAAACCAAACTCCCAGCAAGCAGACACACGGACTGACTGGGAGTCCACACCAGACAGATGTCGAAGTAGGCCAGAATCCAAACACCTAGCAGATGCAAACGGGTCACCATGACCCAGGTAAGGCATGTTAAAACACAAGGTGCCAGATTCAAGCTGAATGGAAGGCAACAAAAGCGATAAGCTTGTCGCCTCATGACAGAATCCAAGCCAGTCCCTAAACCCCCTGGATGAATCGGGACATGCCAATACACCTCCTGGAGGTCCAGAGACACCATCCAATCATCCAGCTCCAAAAGAAGCCGGACCTGGGATAGAGTGGTCATCCGAAAAGAGGGGCAAAAGACCCAGGAGTTCAGATGGGACAAGTCCAGAATAAACCTCAGCTCTGCACAGTCCTGTTTCAGGACCAGAAATAGGTGGGAAACCCACCTGAGGGACGAAGTCTTCTCAACCACGCTCAAGCAAACCCACTCCAAGATAACCTGACAGAGCACAGGAGAAGAGGCCTGCCCCATGAACCCCCCCCCCCCCCCCCCCCCCAAAGGAGGAGCCACCCAACGCCACTGCAGGATGGTGGAAATGACATGAAATGACCACAAATTGTGGAACAAGGCATGAGCAAGCAGAGAGCCTCCCCCTCCCCCCATCACCCTGTAAACGGGATGACCCGCGAAAGGGTCAACGCCCCTTACAAGAACCCAACCGATGTGCAGAGTGATCACCATGCCGACCAGATGCCGTTGGTTCCAAAACTGGCACCACTAGCCCACCATGACCAACAGAACCCCAAACCCTGACACGACCCCTCGGGAATGATCCCTATGGCCACCCCGGAAAACCAACAAGTCTGACATAGGGTGACAGCTAGTAGAAACCACCTGCAGATACTGCACAACCGCAGAATATGTAAACAGCAACAAACAAAGAGGTGAAGAAAATCTAAGAGCCAGGGCTCACATGAATTCCAGAGAATGAGCGAGCACAGCCTTCAGGCACAAGAGGCGAAAAGCAAAGAACAGAGACACCGCCTCCTTCCGAATCGGCACAAACAACTTCAACAATGCATCCACACCCGAGCCGCAGAGGCAAGAGCACTGGACACAGACCCGGTACCCAACGCCTCCACATCCTCCTCAAGCATGTCCGAAGACAACTCGAGTAGAGAAAAGAATAGCAAAACCGAAGTCAAATATCCCCGGGCACACAAATACTCAGCTATCGGGGATGCCGAAAGTATGGGAACCTGCACGTGAAGCTGCACCTGGCCAATATCCTTAGGAAGAACGAGTGACACCAAGCAGTGTCAAACAGGGCCCAAGCACCCCAAGTCAGCTCCATCCCAGCCCAGGGATCCTCCATACCAGGACCCAGGGCAGAGCCGTCCTTCAAACCCTCTGCCCCTAAAGAAAAGACAGAGTCAACCGAAAAAGCTGGGAAAAGGGGGGGCTCACTGGTCAGGCCCCGGCTGGAGGAAGAGGCTCGAATGCCTCCTTCGACAAATTGGATGGGGGTAGCCCCCGAAACAGTCAGAGTCTCACCACCATCTAAACTCTGCCCCGACTCCAAAACCCTCAGACATTTGGAAGCCGGCAGCAGAAGGGGGGGAAGAGCAGGACAAACAGCAGCAGGGGAAGGATGAGGGAGCACAGACAAAACCAAAGTCGAAGCAACTAACGCTCCCAAGTCCGGATCCTTATAACCAAAGCGAGGCAGCCTCGGGGCATCCGAAAAGGCAACCAACCTTAATAAATCAGACCATAATAATTGCGAAAATTAACTTTGGAGAGTTCATTTTTCAACTTCCCGCAACAGTGAAATAAAACATAACGAATATTGAGAAGATTCGTGTTAGAACCATTAATCTTACCCTTTCGGTCATATTCAACAACACATACATACATATTTTATATATATATATATATATATATATATATATATATATATATATATATATATAAAGCAAAAATTTTGTAATGCTGTATTTAAAACATCCTAATATGCACCATGGAACAGAACTCTTTGTAAAAATACTGGCGATCCCATTCCAATTAATGTGCAACTCTACTGATCTCAAAGTTAACTCAACCTTTTCTATTCTATTCAACACTATGCTTCTTACCATTCACATAGCTATTGGAACAGGTTAACTCTTAGTATTAATGTTCAATTACAAAACTTTTCAGTCTAAAAGAAGTATGAGAGTATAGTTTAAAAAGTATTCAAAATATCAGTGTTACCAATAGAGTACAGTACTTACAAAAATTGTGTTACTAATAGAGTACTTACAAGAAGTGTTAACATTTTCCTTATCAATAAGTGATTCAAATATGCTTTCAGCAGCAAGCATGGCACTCTTCATAGCTGTGTGTGTTCCCTTGATCTTTGGAACATTCATGAACCCTGGTGAACACCCTACAAGACAACCCCCTGGGAAGGTCAGTTTGGGAATGCACTGTAATCCACCTTCGTTCAGTGCTCGGGCTCCGTAAGAAATTCTGAAAGATGATGCATTTGTTTTATCCAATGACAACAAATTGTAAGACATTAATGATATTTAGTGTTAAATGGCTTAAAGGGCAACAGATTGTTTTTTAAAACTTGTTCAATGTCAACCAATATTTTTTTGACTAGTTGTATATGAAAAGGGCTGCAATTGTTCCAAGTTTCAGTACTGCAGCCTAAATAGAAAGGGAGATTTTTTATTTAACGAATATTACACATTTTCAAGTGTGAATTTACAACCACACCTTTCAGATATAATCATTCTATGACACTTTTCTGACATATTAGAATATAATAAAGGATCTGTTGTTAGTTATTTTCCAAAACATCTTTAGTTTTCCTAATACAAATAGTCAAAGTTCCCCCAAATAATTATGCAAACATATCATGTTTTTGCTATTATAAAATCAATAAATGAACTTAGGAAAAAAAGCTAACATCAGATTTTAGAGACTTACACTCTACATATAATGTGTAAGTTTCATGTAAATTAAATAAAAAATAAAAGAGAAATTTGAACTTTTATGTTACTTGAAATAAATACAAAAAAATAAAGTCTAAGGTGCTGCCATCTGTGGCTGAGGTTGACATCAACCAATTTCCTCCAAAATTGGCACCCTTACAGATAGGCTTACGTGCAGTCACGTGTATAAGTTTCATGCAAATCGTCCAATAAAAAAAAAATTGAAAAAATAAGCAATTTTTTTTAACTTAATTTTTTTTAATAAAACTAATTATAATTTTTTTTTAATATATGCTATTGTGATAGCTGAGAGTCATAGACATGATTTCAGTTGACACTTGTGTTTGATAATTGTTTTTGACCATTTTGTTAAGTTTTTGACACATAATTCAATATTTTTTTTCTCCTTTCCTATTTATGCTACGATGCTGAGACTTGGACCAGATGAAACCCTTTTCATATACAACTCGTCAAAAAGTTTGATTGAAATCAAACCAGTTTTAATTTTTGGCATATTTGAATCTATTGTCTTCTTAATACTGTATAGAGAATCAGCAGAATTGCATTCCAGAAAATATCCACAACAGCACTTTACCGCTTTATAACAATATCCACAACAGCTCTTTACCGCTTTATAACAATATTCACAACAGCACTTTACCGCTTTATAACAATATCCACAACAGCTCTTTACCGCTTTATAACAATATCCACAACAGCACTTTACCGCTTTATAACAATATCCACAACAGCACTTTACCGCTTTATAACAATATCCACAACAGCACTTCACCGCTTTATAACAATATCCACAACAGCTCTTTACCGCTTTATAACAATATCCACAACAGCTCTTTACCGCTTTATAACAATATCCACAACAGCACTTCACCGCTTTATAACAATATCCACAACAGCTCTTTACCGCTTTATAACAATATCCACAACAGCACTTCACCGCTTTATAACAATATCCACAACAGCACTTCACCGCTTTATAACAATATCCACAACAGCTCTTCACCGCTTTATAACAATATCCACAACAGCTCTTTACCGCTTTATAACAATATCCACAACAGCACTTCACCGCTTTATAACAATATACACAACAGCACTTCACCGCTTTATAACAATATCCACAACAGCACTTCACCGCTTTATAACAATATCCACAACAGCACTTTACCGCTTTATAACAATATCCACAACAGCACTTCACCGCTTTATAACAATATCCACAACAGCTCTTTACCGCTTTATAACAATATCCACAACAGCACTTTACCGCTTTATAACAATATCCACAACAGCACTTCACCGCTTTATAACAATATCCACAACAGCACTTCACCGCTTTATAACAATATCCACAACAGCACTTTACCGCTTTATGACAATATACACAACAGCACTTTACCGCTTTATAACAATATCCACAACAGCTCTTTACCGCTTTATGACAATATCCACAACAGCACTTCACCGCTTTATAACAATATCCACAACAGCACTTCACCGCTTTATGACAATATACACAACAGCACTTCACCGCTTTATAACAATAGGTGAGAGGTGATCTTCGCTCATTGACAAAATCACTTGAAACATTCACTCCCTCTTTACAAAGTGTTTCCACTCAGCTTTGTTTTCATTTCCAGTGTGTTGTTCACATTCAATCCCTTTTTCTTCACACTGTCTGCCCATCATTTTTGTCTACATCTCAAACTCATTTCAGTGCATTTCTTTTGCCACTATCAGCATCATGTCTGTACATTCTCAACAATTTCTCAGTTTTACAATAACAGATTTCTGGATCACATTTAATTTTTATTTTCTTATTCAATCCTAACACACATTCCACCTTCCACCTGTACTTAAGGATAGGCACTATCATTCATTCACACACCCTTAACTCAACATCTTTTTCAAACATATTCTGCAAGGTTTATTGTACCAATCAATTCCTTTCTATGTTTAACTTTTAGATGGAAGACCATCTCGGATGGTCTTTCCAAGTCACCTGTCATAGAAAGTCGTCTTTTTAAGAAAGTGATAGTGTTCCTC
>WNGS01006708.1:10289514-10353391 GCA_020271785.1 Procambarus virginalis | reverse complement strand
GATTGAAATAGGTCTGTAGTTGTTAACATCTGTGGGATCACCACATTTGTGGACAGGGGTTACTCTCGCTTTTTTTTAGAATATCTGGAAAGGTTTGGAGTTCAAGTGACTTGTTGAAGAGCAATGCAATTGCAGGGGCTAAGGATCTGGAGGCTTTTTTGTAAATTAATGTCGGAATCTCCTCAAGTGCACTAGACTTGGTTTTGAGGGAAAGGATTATCTCATTGACGTCAGTGGAATTAGTAGGCTTTAGGAACAGAGACTGTGGATAGTTACCTGTAAGGTAGTCCTTAACATCAGTACTGGAAGATGGAATATCATTTGCAAGGGATGACCCAATGGAAGAGAAGAACCTATTGAACTCAATAGCAGAATCAGAGGCTGAAAGCTGACCATCGTTATTAGACAGGAGTGTTGGTTTGTTGTTTAAAGTCTTCTTTGATCCCAAGATTTGTGAAATTGTGCTCCAAGTTTTTTGGAGCAATTACCTGTAATTGGGGAAAGGATTGTAGCTTCCGTAATTAGTTATGCATTAAGGTAATGAGATAATGGAGCGAGTATAAGGATTACTCGCTACACCCATGTGCATGGGAAATAGGCTTACAGGTTCCGGAAGATGAGAGGAAATGTCAGCACTGTGGAGAAATGCCCGACAGACCACTGGAACATTATCTAACACAGTGCACAGTTACAGTCACAACAGACCACTGGAACATTATCTAACACAGTGCACAGTTACAACCACAACAGACCACTGGAACATTATCTAACACAGTGCACAGTTACAACCACAACAGACCACTGGAACATTATCTAACACAGTGCACAGTTACAACCACAACAGACCACTGGAACATTATCTAACACAGTGCACAGTTACAACCACAACAGACCACTGGAACATTATCTAACACAGTGCACAGTTACAGCCACAACAGACCACTGGAACATTATCTAACACAGTGCACAGTTACAAACCCATTAAGATTTCAACTTCAATTCAACAGAGCAGAAGAAGTTGTTAAACACATATGGCAACATCTTACTAAAGCGACCATACGAGTCATAAATACTCATACTCCGCCCAAGTAAAACAGAAACATGCAACACTTAAGTGGGCCAGCCAGAGGCTTACGGCCCGCCCAGTGGGCCAGCCAGAGGCTTAGGGCCCGCGCAGTGGGCCAGCCAGAGGCTTAGGGCCAGCCCAGTGGGCCAGCCAGAGGCTTAGGGCCCGCCCAGTGGGCCAGCCAGAGGCTTAGGGCCCGCCCAGTGGGCCAGCCAGAGGCTTAGGGCCCGCGCAGTGGGCCAGCCAGAGGCTTAGGGCCCGCCCAGTGGGCCAGCCAGAGGCTTAGGGCCCGCCCAGTGGGCCAGCCAGAGGCTTAGGGCCCGCCCAGTGGGCCAGCCAGAGGCTTAGGGCCCGCGCAGTGGGCCAGCCAGAGGCTTAGGGCCCGCCCAGTGGGCCAGCCAGAGGCTTACGGCCCGCCCAGTGGGCCAGCCAGAGGCTTACGGCCCGCGCAGTGGGCCAGCCAGAGGCTTAGGGCCCGCGCAGTGGGCCAGCCAGAGGCTTAGGGCCCGCCCAGTGGGCCAGCCAGAGGCTTAGGGCCCGCCCAGTGGGCCAGCCAGAGGCTTAGGGCCCGCCCAGTGGGCCAGCCAGAGGCTTAGGGCCCGCCCAGTGGGCCAGCCAGAGGCTTAGGGCCCGCCCAGTGGGCCAGCCAGAGGCTTAGGGCCCGCGCAGTGGGCCAGCCAGAGGCTTAGGGCCCGCCAGAGGCTTAGGGCCCGCGCAGTGGGCCAGCCAGAGGCTTAGGGCCCGCCCAGTGGGCCAGCCAGAGGCTTAGGGCCCGCCCAGTGGGCCATCCAGAGGCTTAGGGCCCGCCCAGTGGGCCAGCCAGAGGCTTAGGGCCCGCGCAGTGGGCCAGCCAGAGGCTTAGGGCCCGCCCAGTGGGCCAGCCAGAGGCTTAGGGCCCGCCCAGTGGGCCAGCCAGAGGCTTAGGGCCCGCCCAGTGGGCCAGCTACAGGCTTAGGGCCCGCCCAGTGGGCCAGCCAGAGGCTTAGGGCCCGCCCAGTGGGCCAGCCAGAGGCTTAGGGCCCGCCCAGTGGGCCAGCCAGAGGCTTAGGGCCCGCCCAGTGGGCCAGCCAGAGGCTTAGGGCCCGCCCAGTGGGCCAGCCAGAGGCTTAGGGCCCGCCCAGTGGACCAGCCAGAGGCTTAGGGCCCGCCCAGTGGACCAGCCAGAGGCTTAGGGCCCGCCCAGTGGGCCAGCCAGAGGCTTAGGGCCCGCCCAGTGGGCCAGCCAGAGGCTTAGGGCCCGCCCAGTGGACCAGCCAGAGGCTTAGGGCCCGCGCAGGAATATCCCTGCAAAAAAAAAAATGTGTTGACATTTTGGGGTTTAACATTTTGACATTATTATTATCATTATTATTATTATTATTATTATTATTATTATTATTATTATTATTATTATTATTATTATTATTATTAATATAAAATTATCATTAGCTTCTCTTTAAAGGCTGGTCGCTGGTATAAATCAGCTGATGCCCTGTGCCAAAATGCTGGTATTGTTAACGCATTATTACTACAGATTTGTAATATGCACTATACGACTTTTCCTATAAATGGTTTAAATAATTTTAATAAATTGTCCTCCTGGTATTGAATATTGAGAAGTGAGAAAGAGAGGAATAATGAGTTGATATGTGAGAGATGTGGCAGCGTGTGGCCGGCTGATCATAACAATGATGGCGAGAGTGCTGGGCAGGTCCGGGCTGCGAGCTGGTGAGAACCGTCATGTTACGCCCCCTCCACACCTCCACTCCTCCACACCTCCACTCCTCCACACCTCCACACCTAACACACACACACAACATCTGGCCAGCAATAACAGTCATAGTGTTGTGCAGCACTAGACAAGCACAGTGAGCAGCACACTTTACACTCCCCAAGGAACCGGGTTCCACATTTTGGAGCGATGCCGGAGCATCTGATGTATTTACTATTTGTACCTGCAGAATCAAGGTATTAGCTCTTGGACCCCGCCTTTTTAACCAATCTATTTTTTCCACTATTATATATTCTACATATACAGTATTTCTCTAACACACATATCTACAGGAAGCAGCCCATAGCAGCTGTACCTATTTATGCCTAGGTAAAAACAGCAGTATCAGGGTGAAAGACACTCTGCCTCGGCCGGGAATCGAACTCGGGCCCTTAAGACGAAGAACCTCCGACCACTGTCCACTCAGCTGCGAGGTCTCGTGGAGTCTGATGTGGGTTGCATCTGAGGGTTGTCAGTCATTGACAGTTATACCTATGACCAGGTATAGTCTATGACAGTACAACTGACCACTATCCTACCTTTCTCATAGAAAACATGGACATAACACCACCAGAAAACCAGAAAACTTACATTCAGGTTACACAGTGAATCAGCTATAGGCAATCTTACAATGCCTTCACAATATTAACCAGGAATCTGAATTCAATAATACTCAGGATATAAATTCATTAGCTAACCTCTCCCACCAAAACTGTTAAGCCTCTACAACACTCACTGTCCCCTCCTTAACCAAACAAGTAACTGACAAAAGATAAACAATCGTGGCTCACAAGCGGGCATATTCAAACAATCAACAAAAAACATGAATATGAAAGAAACTTAGGATGGTCTAGTTACAAAGGAAGTAGTTAAAAGGTACTCATCAATGCCTACCAGTATCATAAGAAAGGCAAAAACTTGCATATTATGTGAATAGATTCAATGAAGCAAAAGGCAACATGAAAAGCACTTGGAAAACAGTCTCTAGTATCCTAGGAACTAAGCAACACTAAATAACCAAATAAAAACCTATAAGGATGGCTATACTCCTGTCAAGTGACTTAGAAATGGCTAATAAATTAATAGCTTCTTTCATCAGTTGGTGCTAATCTTGCCAGAAAAATCCCACAGACTCGACACATATTAACACATATCTCTCAGGCAGCTATCCAAACACTCTTCTCCTTTCACCAGTCAGCCCGGCAGAGGTTGTGTCCATCATACACTCACTAAAAACCAAGGCAGGGAACACCAGTGAAATTCCGTCCATTGTATACAAGAGCGCCTCCCATGCCCTTGCCCCACCCATAGCCCTACTGTTCAACAAATCATAGTGTCATACCTTCCCTGATATCCTTAAAAAAAGCAAGAGTAACGCCAGTTCATAAAGGAGGCAATCCGGCGGACATAACAATTACAGTATAGACCAATATCAAACCTACCCATTCTATCAAAAATATTTGAAAAAATTATCTACAAACAGCTCTATTCCTACCTCGTAAAATTCGACATACTCAACCCCTGCCAGTTTAGCTTCCGGTCCAAAAGAGTACCAATGATGCAATTATTAGTATCCTTGATGTAATCTTGATGATGAAATCCCTTGATAAAGGGAGCCGGTCAGCCGAGTGGACAGCACGCTGGACACGTGATCCTGAGGTCCCGGGTTCGATCCCGGGCGCCGGCGAGAAACAATGGGCAGAGTTTCTTTCACCCTATGCCCCTGTTACCTAGCAGTAAAATAGGTACCTGGGAGTTAGTCAGCTGTCACGGGCTGCTTCCTAGGGGTGGAGGCCTGGTCAAGGACCGGGCCGCGGGGACACTAAAGCCCCGAAACCATCTCAAGATAACCTCAAGAATCTACTCAGTCCTTGACAAAAATGAGTTTCTGATTGGACTCTTCATTGACCTACGAAAAGCCTTTGATACTGTTAATCACAACTACCTCTTACTTAAACTCCACCATTATGGAATCCGAGGCCTTGCCCTGGACTATATCCGATCCTGTCTTAGTGACAGACACCAATGTGTAACCATCAATGATACAACCTCTTCCACTCTACCAATAACCATACAAATATTGTATGTTCTAGCTCTATCTATAAATCCATCAACTTTTGTATTTCACTTTGTATGTACTGTATGCACTTTACCTGAATAATATTTGTATTTGTATTTTGTATTTGTTGTTGGAGTGCCACAGGGCAGCATCTTGGGACCTTTCCTATTTCTTTTTATATATCAGTGATCTGCTAATGTCTCTAATATTCTTAAACCTATATTGTTTGCTGATGATACTACCCCATCTATTTAGACCCCGACCCACATACTCTAAATAATGTTATGAATAATAAATTAAAAAAAGTTCACTTATGGATGTCAACTAACAAACTAACACTAAACATAGAAAAGACCTACTACATCTTATTTGGAAGCAAATCATTGAATGCAATTCAGCTACAGATAGACAAGATTAACATCAGTAATAAAAATGATGGAAAGTTTCTTGGCCTATTCCTAGACAAGAGACTCAACTTCAGCACCCACATTCAACACATAACTAAGAAAGTCTCTAAAACAGTTGGTGTATTCTCCAAAATCAGATATTATGTTCCTAACTCTCCTCTCCTCTCACTATATTGTGCACTAATCTATCCCTATCTTAATTATGGTATCTGTGCATGGGGGTCTACCACTGCAAACCACCTTCATCATCACCCAACAAAAATCTGCTATCAGAATAATAACAAACTCTGCTTTCAGACAACACTCAGCTCCCTTGTTTAAATCCTTTAACATGCTAAATATTAACTCCCTCACACATTCTCTTGTGTCAACTACATTTACAAAACCCTGTTCTTAAATGCAAACCATGCTCTGAAACTCCCTGGATGGATGTAATAGGACCCATTATCACCACACCAGAAATAAATATATCTTTGATATCCCAGGGTCAAACTTAATCTGTGTAAACACTATGCAAATAAAGGGACCTAGTCTATGGAACTCACTCCCTAGTGAATTGAAAAGCTGTCAAACTTTTGCCTCATTCAAAAACAAAAACAAAAAGTACCCAATTTCATCTTCATAGTTTCCTACACTGTGCTTTAAATTTGCTCTGTATCTAGTGTTAACCAATCTCCCAAGTAATCATTGCTGTCTTCTGTTATGTGCTGGCCATATGCTGTATTGTGCCTATTAATTTTTGTTAAACTACCATTCAAGCTGTCAATGCAATCAATCTGAGCTACCTATGTGCTTAATATACAGTACCTACAAATTTCTCTCATCTTTTTTTCTTGCTATGTACCTGTTATCATTTTTATAAATTTTGCTAGTTTTTTAAATTTTCTTATTTAGGTAAGGTAATTTACTTTAACTTCTTCCAAAGCTATTTTTAAGAGTTTATTTTCTTCTTACATGGCTTTGCAATTTGTTTCCAATTGATTCTTATCCTTGCACAAGTCTTTCACTATATCCTCAAGACATACAACTTTGCTATTCAAATGGTCATTACTTTCTTTCAATTTACTAATTATTTCTACATGAGAGTTCACTATAGTATCTAAGTTTACCAACTTGTTGTGTAGACTGCTAATATCAATGCTTTCTTCATTGAATCCCGCAAAATCAAGCTCTGTTTTGTTTTTCCTCTTGGCAGCGGACATCTTAAATGTTGTTCTCTGCACTGGAAACACTATAGGGGCAACTTTTTCTCATCCGATTTTTCACTGCCCTTAGCACATTCTTGTTATGTCACCTATTTTTCAAAAGCACTATACCTTTATGTTCTCTGGGACACCACTCACTATCATCAACCTGTACTACAATACTTAGGATTGTTGAAATATGCTGGAGCTCCTCTGCTGCAAGTGTTGACCCTGGGGGTGTCACCTTTTGAATCCTGTGGTGTGTGTGTGTCACCTGTTGAATCATTTTGAATCCTGTGGTGCTGTCTTAGTGGTGGTGCGCGAGCCAGGAGTTATTTCACAACTACTTGGGCTACATGCACCTAGGGTTCCCTTCCCTAGGTGCCTAGTAAGTACTGACCTTGGGGGCCACATTCCACAAGTCACCTTGGGGTCTACTTCCGCAATGTCTTTTGCTGCTTGGTGATTGACCGCCATTGGAGTCGGCTGATGTGTTTCTTGCACACCTGTTTATCTCTGGGTAGGGGGTAGTTTTGTCACTGGTTGGGGCACAGGGTACTGTGCAGCTAGATTTTACCTCTCATAGCAACCGACTCTGTTCCGCCTGGGCATGTTGTCCTCTTGCTGGGGTTTTTCTTTTGTGTTTTTGTTTTCCTGCCTGGTGGAAGTGGGGGGGGGGGAGTCTACCCCTTGGTTTTGTTCACACCCAGTTATATCTTGGTGGTCCTCCACTAGGCCCCGTGAGTGTACACATCCCGGGGGTTCAGCTTTAGCAGTTTGGTAACTTTGGATGCTGGTTAGCAGTACCCTGCCTGGGCTTACTTTAGCGAGATTACACGACTAAGGGCCCTGGGAAACCCCGCAGGGGATCTTTGGTCCGATGGATGTTACCCCCTGGGTCCCCTCTTGCTTCTTGCAAGTTTGAAGGTTGCTCTGTCCCCTTGTCTCAGGTTGACACTCACCGTTTGTGCCTCCACCACAAAGCTTGTTGGGTTGGTGACACCTTTGACCTGGAGTCCAACAAGTTTTGTTCCTTGTTTGTACTGTACTCCAATACACCCAGTCCACTGATCATGATATTCGAGTGTGAGCAGCTTCGGCGTTGCATGCTCGGTTTAAGTTGCAGCAGCGCGCTAGGTTGGTTGCTACCCTGAATGCCCTGAGACAGCTCCGTTTTAGTTATAGGGACCTGGACCTGGGGTGTTAGTCGCATCGATTTGGGTTCAGTCCACGCCCCCTTGTCCTTCCTGTTGTTTGTCCTGGTCCTCCCCTTCCCCTGCTTCCGGCTCTGAAGGGTCTGAGGGTTTTGGAGTCGGAGCAGGGTTTAGCTGGTGTTGAGACTCGGGCAGTTTCAGGAGATGCCCCTTCCGATGGGGCGACAGAGCCATTTGAGTATGTTCCTCCAGCCGGAGCTTCTGGGTCTGCCCAGTGAGCCCTCTTCCTTCTTGATTTTTTGGGTGCTCCTGCCTTTTCTTTTGAGGCAGGGGATTTGGAGGATGGCTCGGGTCCTCATGGAGAGGTTCCTGGGGCAGGAGAGAGGGGACCCCGCTTTGGTTTTTGTACCCTCCGAGCAAGGCTTGCTGTTCCAAGGAGTGGGGTTTTCTTTTCCTCCCTCCTCGTACGAGTTGGATTTGGCGTCAATCCCTCCCCGGGTTCGGTTCCGTGCTCCTTTGGGTTCTTTGGTTCGTCCCATTGACGGGGCGATGGGGAGGGGAGGCTTGCGCTGTTTGCTCACGCCTGGTACCACGATTTGTGGGCTTTTCGGGTCATTTTTGCAGCCCGGGGAGGGGGAGGTGCGTGGCCCCTCCTCCTTTGGAGAGTTCAGGCTTGGCGGGGCAGGCAATCTTCTCCTGCACTCTCCGTCTGGTCATCTCTTAGTGGGTTTGCTTGGGCGTGGTCGAAATGACCCCGTCCCTCAGGTGGGGTTCCAGCCTGTTTCCGGTTCTGAAACGGGACTGTGCTTACCTGCGGTTGAATCTGCACTTGTCCCATCTTAACCTCTGGGTCCTCCAGGGGTTAAGAACTTCCCCTCCTTTTGGTTGAGTATTCTGTCCCTGGTTCGTCTCCTCTTGGAGCCGGGCACTTGGATGGTGTCCCTGGACCTCTGGGTATTGGCACTACTCGGTTCATCTGGGGTTCAGGGATTGGCTCAGTTCTGTTGTGGGGCATCAGACTTACCTCTTTCGTTGCCTTCCATTCAGCTTGAATCTGGCACCTCGTGTGTTCACACGCCTTACCTGGGTCATTGTGGCCCATCTGCGTCTATTAGGGGTTCAAGTTCTGGCTAACTTCTAGGCCGCTGGAATGGGGCCCCAACCAGTCTGCGTGTCTGCTCACCAGGGATTTGGTTTTCCCATCTCGCTGGGTTCGGGTTCTTGGTGAGCTGGAGGAAGTCCCATCTGGTTCCCTGTCAGGTTTGGTCTTGGCTGGGTCTTGTGTGTGGGACTCTTGGACTGCTTCCTTGTCTCTTCCTCTGGTGGCTCTTCTTCAGTTGCAGTTCTGCCTTCGCCTGTTTCTGGGGGGCTCCCAGGTCACGCGGTGGTTGCTTGAGGGTCTGTGCGGGAGTCTGAACTTTGTCGTGATTGTCTACCCGCCATGTTGGGTTTGGCTTCGTTGGCTGTTCTGGTTCTATCGAGGACGTCCCTTCTGCCTCTCTCACGATTGCTGGGTTCGATGCGGTCCTTGGCTCTTTGGGGCTGGTCACTTCGGGTGACTCGTCTGCTGAGTTCTCGGGGTTTGGCTTTCCTGGCCGTTCACGTTCGGGGTGTGTCCAATGTCTTGGCAGATGGCTTGTCTCGATTCATTCCCCTTTACACGGAATGGACGGCCGACGCCAACTCATTCAGTTGGCTCTGTCGGACATACAGGCTCCTGGAGGTGGACCTCTTCATGTCGGCGTGGACGAGGCGTCTCCTATTGTATGTGGCGCCCTTCCCCGACTGCGAGACCATCGAGGTCAATGCCTTGCGGCAGGACTGGTCGAGGTGGAGTTACCTGTACCTCTCCCCCCCCCCCCCGGTTCAGCTGTTGTTTCAGGTACTGGCTCGCTTGGAGACTTACCGAGGGACAGTAGTACTTCTGGCCCCTTGGTTTCAGGCACTGCTTGCTCGGTGTCCAAACTCGAGGATCTACTCTGCTGATAGAGGTGGCCTCCACCTCTTTCAGTAGAGTGATCCGGACAATTTCATGGCTGGTTCGCTTTTCTCCTTGAGTCTTCGCGTTTGGTCTATCTGACTCGAGTCTATCACCACTTGAATGGTGAACAGGTGGCTTCGTTGATGGTGTGCCTCCTGCGTTCTTCATCTCGGCAGCAGTATGAAGTTTCCTGGTGGTCCTTCCATTATTTCTTATCTCATCGTAGGTTTACTTCTTTCTCTGATAGGGATGTCTTGTCCTTCCTTTTGTGGTTGTTCAAGGACTGTCATCTTGTGGTGTTTTCTGGAGGGGTCCTTGGGTTTGTTGATGCTTGGTTGGTTAGGCTGGGGATGCATTGTGTGTTGTGTCCGGTTGCGGCTCTCCTCTGTTACCTGTGAGCTACGGCCTCGGTGGCCGGAGACGCACTTTGGGTTGACCCGTTTCCCTTCTTCCCTGTTCCAGTGTTTGGGTCTTCCAGGTCATCTGCAGGGTTATCCCGTCCAGCCAGCCTGCAGTCTATCCTCATGCCCACAACGCTCGTAAGTTTGCTGCGCTGGCTGCTGTCTTCGGTAACATGTCTTGGGCTGTCATTCTGGCATGGGGTTTTTGGAGGTCGAACAGGGTCCTGGCTGCTTACTACCGTGTCAATGTTCCTGGGCCTAGTTGGGTCTGTGTCGCATTGGGTCGGCGGTTGCAGCCAGTTGTGTCTACTTTGCGTTGAGGAGCGAGGGCCGACCGCCTTCCGGGGTAAGTCCCTCTTGTTTTGTTTTTGGGTAAATCACTCCTGGGAACTGAAGGGGCTCCCCCCCCAGAAAACCAGCGTTAAATGTTATGAAATGGCAGTTTCTGGGTGAGACCTGGAGGTTCTTCAGCAACCCTTCCTCCCTCCGGTCAGCGGGTTTTTGCAGTTTTTGATATTCAGCCTCAGAACTAAAGGGTGGATAGCTGGCATGGGGGTCTGGGGCTTCCCCCTTTCCCCTCCCGGGGAGGGGGAATGGGGTTGCGCAGACAGCAGCATGGTGACGTTATGCTCGTTTTCATTTGGGGAGTTTTGTGTACTAGTTCGGCTTTCAGTAGCAATATTTTAACCAGTATAGGGGTTTGTTTTGGGGCGCTTACCTTTCTGGGTGCCTGACCCATTTGATGGCAGACACAGAATGCGTCCAACCACACGGGGGTTTCTATGGGCCGTTGCTCCTTGTGCCTCTCTGAGGGGCCCTATTTCTGGCTTGTGGTCCCCGGTAAGCCTAGAACTCCATGAGCATTGACTGATGCCAGAGTCTAATACATTCATATCAGCCCGGTTAGCTGCCGGAAGCCTCAGGGTCTCACCCAGAAACTGGGGTTTTGTTAAATTCAATGCTGGTTTTCTGGGGGGGAGCCCCGTTGGCTCCCTGGAGCTATACAGACTGATATGCTAATGTCAGACTTTGGCATCAGTCATGTGTATGGAGTTCTGTGGGCCTACCGGGGACCACGAGCCAGAGCCTGGCCCCCTCAGAGATGCAAGGGGGGCAAGGGCCTATAGAAACCCCGTGTGGTTGGAAGCATTCTATGTCTGTCATCGACCGGATCGGGTACCCAGAAAGGTAAGCGTCCCAAAACAAACCTCTATTCTGGTTAAAATTGCTACCTAACGCCAAACTAGTGGATAGAACTCCCCAAAAAGTTATGAGCAAACTAGCATGGCGTCACATGTCACCACGCCGCTGTCTGCGCAGCTCCCCCCTCCCCGGGAGGGGGAAGGGGAAGCCCCCAGACCTCCACGCCGGCAATCCACACCCCCCAGTTCTTCGGCTGATGCTAAAGGCACCAGTTGTGTGCTCTGGCTCCAGTGGTTGTTTCAGCACTGTACCTAAAGTGTGGTGTCTGTCTTCTAGGCAGTGCATGAGCTGGGAGTGAGTCTCCAGTACTCGGGCTGCATGCGCCTAGGGCTCCCTTCCCTAGGTGCCCTAAGTATTGCCCTTGGGGATTGATTAGGGTTACCTTCCACAAGTTCCTTGGGTCCTGCTTCTGCTAGGCCGTTTACTGCTTGGTTTTCGGCCGCCCTTTGTGTGATAGGAGGTTCTGTCTCCCTTGTTCGCCTTAGGGTAAGGGGTACAGTAGTTTGCACTGGTAAGGGCGTAGGGTACTGCGCAGCTTGTTTTCACCAATCATAGCGACCGGCTCTGTTCCGCCTGGGTACGTTGTACTCTTGCGGGTTTTTCTTTTTCTTTTTGTTTGTCTACCTGGTGGGGGGGTCTGTCTTTGGTTCTTTCCCCCTTTTTGTGCTGAGTTCTCTTCCTTCTTCCAGTGGTTTCCCCTGCTAGGTCTCCGTGAGTGTACATGTCCCGGGGATTCAGTTCTTAGAAAGTTGTTTGGTAGACATGGGTGCCAGATAACAGTATCCTGCCTGGGATTATCTGAGCGAGAGTCCTCTTATAGTAAACGCTCAGGACCCTGGGAAACCCCTAGGGGGAGCGTGAGGCCAATGGATGTGGCCCCGGAGTCCCCCCCCCTCGCTTTGTGCGAGTTCGAGGGTTGCTTTGTCCCCTTGTCTCAGGGTGACGCTCGATTTTGCCTCCGTCTGCTGCCTGTGGGGTCGGTGACACCTTCGGCCCTGAGTCCAGGCTGGGGCTTTGGGGGGACAGCACGGCCCCGGGGCCTACCGTATGTGTTCCCGGGGCTTGGGAGGGGCTGACTTGGGGCCGACTTGGGGCCCTCAGGCCCCGTTGGACCCCGCTGGATTTTTTTCTGCCCTCTGGGTGGGGCTTGCGGTTGCGTGGAGTGTGGTTTTCCTTCCCCACTCTCCACACGAGTTGTTGGGCGTCGGCCCCTCCCCAGGCTTGGTTACTTGTCCCTTAAGCCTGTTGGTTCCGTCCTGTCGGTGGGTGCTCTTCTCCGTTATTCCCCCCTTTTTCTTGGGACAGGACTTCTCCTTCATGTTCCCCTCTTCTTGGGGTTCTGCATGACTTTTTGTCTCGGGTGCGACTGGGCCTTTCTATGCCTTCGTCATTTGTATTTCCTTCTGTGTTCTCAAAGGTTCAGGATGGTTTTTGCTCCTTCCCGTATTACTGGAACGTCTGTCGTCTTTCAGTGAGGCTTCCCTCCGGTCCTTTCTGGGGCTTGTTGGACCTCTTCTGTGTTTCCTCTTCGTTTTCGGCCCTGTCTCGTTCTTTCGTTCATGTATTTTCTCTCCGTGCTGTCTCGGCACTGCTCGTTTTCCTTCCATACTCGTGGTCCAGGATGCCAGGTTGGGCTGCTTGTGGCCCGGTTGGGCTGCTTGTGGCCCGGTTGGGCTGCTTGTGGCCCGGTTGGGCTGCTTGTGGCCCGGTTGGGCTGCTTGTGGCCCGGTTGGGCTACTTGTCGCCCAGTTGGGATCCTGGTTGCCCGGTTGGGTTCCAGCTTGGTTAATTATTTTCATTAAGCCTGGCATCCCAGGCTTCCCAGCATCCCTCCCTCCTTCCGTCCGGCGGTTTTCGCATTTTCTTGACATCCAGCCTCAGAACTAGGGTGTGGATTGCCGGTGTGGAGGTCTGGGGCTTCCCCATTCCCTCTCCCGGGGAGGAGCATACTTACGAAGATTTTCCTTCTTCAGTGCGTACCTGAATACCGACATAGCCCCTACGAAGGTGCTTAAAAGAAAAAAACATTCGTAAGTACCTTCGTGAATCTGGCTCCAGGGCTCTTCCAGGGCTCACCGGAAAATGGCGTTTCATTACATTCAACGGCATTTTTTTTTGTCGGTAGTTAACAAATGGAATGTACTAGGAAGTGATGTGGTGGAGACAGACTCCATACACAGTTTCAAATGTAGATATGATAGAGCCCAATAGGCTCAGGAATCTGGGGCCAGATTCATGAAAGCACTTACGCAAGCACTTACAAACGTGTACATCTTTCCTCAATCTTTGACGGCTTTCGTTACATTTATTAAACAGTTTACAAGCATGAAAACTTCCCATTCGACTGTTGTTATTGTTATAAACAGCCTCCTGGTGCTTCGGAGCTCATTAACTGTTTAATAATTGGAAACAAAGCCGCCAAAGATTGAGGAAAGATGTACACGTTCGTAAGTGTTTGCGTAAGTGCTTTCGTGAATCTGACCCCTGTACACCAGTTGACTGATGGTTGAGAAGTGGGACCAAAGAGCTGTAGCTCAGTCCCCATAAGCACAGTTAGGCGAGTACCTATGCACCCACCCACATTCCCAGCCGAATACCCACACATTGTTAGGACAGTTATTAACTTTACCATGATAGCTTATTGGCCAACCAGTTAGTATACGTTAGTCATGAACATGATCCAGGACTAAAGTTTACAATGTGTACTGCTTGTCACAGTATGTGACACAGGTACAGTATAGGTATAAGAAACACAGGTATAACACCAAGTTATATTAACCCTGGTGTCTCCGGTAGAGGAACTGGGAATAGCTAATAAAAATAGTGCCCTGATGCTCGCCTTACACCACTACAGTAATAGTTGGGATATAAGAGATGTGTGTACCACCTGCTGCTGCTCATTCACCCATCACCTGCACCAAGAATAGTATTCTTCGTTGACCTTATTTGTTTGAAATGTATAATTTAAATTGAGTTAGTATTTGTTTAGCATTATATGAGACAGTGTTTAGGTTAATTTGCAGGGGATGAGCATCAATATTTTAGATTTGTCGTTTATATTATTAATATTTTTAGGTCAAGTGTTGTGTGAAGCAGCGAAGATAAAATGGTGGTATTCACGCAGTGCCGCGGCAAGCATCACTACGCACTACACAGTGGTGCCACGAGAGACCGATCCACGATGGACAGGTGGGTAATGTTGGGCTCATTACTAGCTGTACACCACGTTTACTGTATACAGTTTGACTTCAGTTTACAGAAGAATGCCTTCAGATGGTCAGAAGTTTTCACCTGGACTCGAGCCCTGGCCAAGAAGAGTTGATTTGGCATTGATCCTTAACTGTTTGACCCTGTTCACCCAGCAGTAAATGGGGACCTAGTTGTAAACTGATTGGCAGGGAAAGCTAGTAGAGTAAGGCTTTAAATGAGCTATGGGAAGGAAAAACTCTTTAAATGTCTGCTTCTGTATCAATCTGTTTTCTGGTAGAGGTCCCTTGGTGGCTTCCTATAGCTAACTGTCTGGTTAACTCCACATGTCACACCATGCCCATGTCAGTCATATGAACCCTACCGGGGACCAGAGGCAAAAACCTGGTTCCCATACAGAGGTGCAAGGGGTGGGGGATGCTAGATCACCTTAACCGGGAGAAAAGCTACCACAAAGTTAGAGCAAAACGAGATGGACAACAGCAAGAAAAAATATATAAAATCATGACAAATAGGAACATAGTTCCTATTTGTTCCATAGACAAATAGTTAGGTTGTTATCCCCTATTGTTACTCCCCTTCCTCTCCACCAACAGGTGGCAGTCCCGGGAACTCCTTGTCCAACTGGGGTCAATCCATCAGTCATTTGCTTGTGCAACCCTGTTTGCATGTGCTTTTCATGTTGCCATCACTCTTTGAAGCCCAGGAGACAGATTCACGAAGCAGTTACGCAAGCACTTACGAACCTGTACATCTTTTCTCAATCTATGGTGGCTTTGTTTACAATTACAGTATTAAACAGTTAATGAGCTCCAAAGCACCAGAAGGCTGTTTATAACAATAACAACAGTTGATTGCAAAGTTTTCATGCATGTAAACTGTTTAATAAATGTAACCAAACCCGTCAAAGAATGAGGAAAGATGTACACGTTCGTAAGTACTTGCGTAACTGCCTCATGAATCTGACCCCAGTTTTCCAGTGTTTCTCCTTTCAAAGGATGGCCAGTAATGGCCATCCTTTGTATTTTGTTTTGCAAGAGTCTTTTGTTGTGTTTGTTTCTGTTTTAGTGTACATCTTAACATGCCTTACTTGTTGTGTGGATCGTGAGTAACTATCCATCTCAAACTGCATGAGCTTTGGGTTCATACTCATGCATTCATGTTCATGTTCCTTCCTTCTTGGACATTTACTGGTGTTGTGTCTGTCCAGTCAGGGTTACTTTCACTAGTGGATTTGGGTGTGTGTCTAACTCCACTCTCTTATGGAGGGTCCCTTTCCCCGAGTAGTGAAACGGTCTTGGATTCACACCGAAATCACAATAACGTGATGTATCAAATGAACAAATCGACAAGGACCGTGATGAGGGTTCGAACCTACGCACGGGATGTTCCCAGGTGCGCCTTCGTCAACTGTACCAGGACATAGTAAAAGAATTGCAACCTACAGTGCTACTGCCATCACTAGGATCCTGAAGCTTCTCTGAAGCCCAATCAGGGTGTCATATGAAAAGATCTAATTCAGTTGTTTTAATAGATCTAATTGATCTAATTCAAGGTTTCAAGATCTAATGAAAGCTGGTTTTCTTGGCAGACTAGTGATTATTGAGGACATGATAAAGAATTATGAAGAAAAAGTAATTAAATTAGAACAAGAAAATGAAGGTCTCAAGATTGAGTTTTGTAATTTAAAAGGAAGTATTTGCCAGCAAGGTAAGGAAATTACCAAACGACCCTAATATAAGGGGAACAATTATGACAAAATCACTGAGGCATTAGAAGAAAAGCAGAATGCAGATGTTGTATACACAGATTTTGCAAAGGCATTCGACAAATGTGACCATGGAGTGATTGCACACAAAATGAGGTCAATGGGTATAACAGGTAAAGTAACAATCAATCAAGTTAAATCGAGTCCGAGCGCAGTTAAAAGCTCTGTACCTCAAGGTACAGTTCTTGCACCACTGCTGTTCCTTATTCTCATATCAGATATAGACAGAAACACAAGTCACAGCTTTGTGTCATCCTTTGTAGATGATACAAAAATCAGCATGAAAATTACCTCTGCTGAAGACACTGAAAAACTACAAACAGACATTAACAAAGTTTTCGATTGGGCAGCAGAAAATAACATGATGTTTAATGGTGATAAATTCCAGGTACTCAGATACGGCAAAAATGAGGATCTGAAACATAATACAGGGTACAAAACACAATCGAATCTGCCCATAGTAGGAAAACAGCATGTCAAGGATTTGGGAATAATGATGTCCGATGACCTAACGTTTAGGGAGCATAACCAAGCAAGTATTGCATCAGCCAGAAAAATGATAGGATGGATTACGAGAACCTTCAAGTCCAGAGATCCCATCACAATGGTTGTACACTTCAAATCACTTGTGTTGTCCCGTCTTGAGTACTGCTCAGTACTCACTTCCCCCTTCAGAGCAGGAGAGATTGCTGAAATAGAGGGAATACAGAGAACATATACGGCACGCATAGACGAGATAAAGCACCTAAATTATTGGGATCGTCTCAAAGCTCTCCAAATGTACTCACTAGAACGAAGACGAGAGAGATACCAAATAATATATACATGGAAAATACTGGAGGGACAGGTCCCAAATCTGCACAGTAAAATAACAACGTACTGGAGTGAACGATATGGAAGAATATGCAGAATAGAACCAGTGAAGAGCTGAGGTGCCATAGGCACACTCAGAGAACACTGTATAAACATCAGAGGTCCACGGTTGTTCAACGTCCTACCAGCGAGCATCAGAAATATTGCCGGAACAACCGTGGACATCTTCAAGAGAAAACTATATTGTTTTCTTCAAGGAGTGCCGGACCAACCGGGCTGTGATGGGTATGTGGGCCTGCGGGCCGCTCCAAGCAACAGCCTGGTGGACCAAACTCTCACAAGTCAAGCCTGGTTTCTGGCCTGGCTTGGGGAGTAGAAAAACTCCCAGAACACCATCAACCAGGCATAGGCCATTGTGCCCTCTCCATAGGGTCTGGTTTTGCAGGGTTAAAGGTTGTCGTATCCTGCCTTCCCTTTGTATTTGTGTTTGGTGGGGTTCCTTGGATTTGTACTCCAGAGGTTCCTCCTTGTTGTCCCCTTTGAAAGCTCGGGAGGCCCATGGCACTTACCTCATGTGCAACCCGGTTATGCCTTGTTGCTGGATCTGGCCTCTTTTGAGTTTGGTTTATGACGAGAAAAATAGGTGGTCGTGCAGTCTCTCTAGAGCAGATGGAATGCCAATCATATAAATGGAAAAAAAAAGAATAAAGGAAAAAAGTTAGACTGCAAGTTGAATCTTCACTGTGTGACGACTGTAGGATAAAGCACAAGAGAAAAAACATTTAAAATAGTTTAGTTAAACAAATGACTTAAATACTTAACATGAAAAAAAATAATATCCAAAACTTGGTTATATTCTAAATATACAAAATGAACAAGACAGACAATCAAATTTACTCTACGTTAATGTGCAATTAAAATATGGTGCGGGAATTCTGTGAGCCAGACTGAATAACTCTGATACCACACCGAGGTATGTCAACAGGTCTACTCAGCAGAGCACTCAGGAGTAATCTGAATCGTAATGGGCTAGGTAGCCCTATATATATATATGCGACGACGGCGGTGCAGGTGGCGTTGGTATTCGTGGGTAACTATGAACCGGCTCACTTTAACTGCTTGTTTGAGATGGCGTGATCCTGAGGCGTCACCAGGTGCGAGGAGGGTGACGGGCTGTGGGGGAGGTAGACTGATGGTACTGTCTAGATGTCTGGAAGTGTTGTTGTTGTTGTTGTTGTGGCTGCAGTTCTTGAATATATATACGTGATATGATAGAATAGATGATGATGGAGCAGGCCGAATCTCTTCCTAGAGATTTTATCATGACAGGTTCTTCTCCCTTTATTGGGTCCGTTCTGAGGTTCCAGTGTCGTCCTGGCTAGCGGACTGTCCCTTGTTTTTAATTGGAGCATGGCATGGCTTTTGTCGTCCCACAAGCTTGTTTGGTGGGAGGTGTCCCCTGTGTTTCAGTGTTTTGTGCTCCTCTCTGGTGCTGGGAGTTTTGTTCCTTTGATCCTGGTGGGAGTTTTGTTCGGTTACAGCCAGCTCCTTCTTTTCTGGCGAAGAATGTGTTGACAGGCTTCCGGAAGGGTCCTTTTGTTGTGGATGCTTGATTGGTTTGGTCGGGGGTGCATCATGCACCTTGTCCGGTAGTGGGTTTTCACCGCTACCTTCGGGCCACCGGTTCTGTTTCTATGGACTCATTGTGGGTTGATCCAGTTTCCAGGGCTCATTTTTCTCGGGTTGTCCACAGTTTTCTTGCAACTAGCCAGCCTGCGGTCTACCCTCGTGCCCATGATGTTAATATATATATGCCGCTCTGACACCTGGCTTTGGTGGTGTGCCTTCGGCTGATATTCGGGCATGGGGATTTTGGAGGACAACTGGGGTCTTAGCTACAGGGGGTATCTCGTCACCGTCCCGTGTGTTGCAGAGGTCGGTCTCTCCTTCGACTTGATACCTGCAGTGCTGCTGACTCTCTGGTTATGAACTTTTTTGTCCCTCTCTTGTTAGCTAGCTTCAGGAAGGTGACGGGCTCCATACAGAAAACCAGTGTTGAATGTAATGAAATGCCAGTTTCTGGGTGAGACCTGAAGACTCCCTTATACCCACCCTCCCCGAGGTCGTTGGGGGGGGGGCAAACTAGCAGAGGGTTGGTTTTACAAAATTTTATTTTCATTTAGAGATAGTTCTTTTGGCAGTTTTGTGGCTGCAGTGGTCTATTTTGATCCGTCTCTTTCTGAGGCCTTCCTTTGGAAGGTGGCAAAGATGATAAACTTTAAATGTAAAGGGTTCATAGGCCATCGCTTCCTGCACTTTTTGGAGGGGGACCAGGTTCTGGCTCGTGGTTCCCGGTAGGCCAATAGAACGCCGGGACTGATGACACCTAGTAGTATGGCATTAGTGATGATGGCTTGAAGGCGCCTTCGGGGCTCACCCAGAAACTGGCGTTTCATTACACTCGACGCTGGTTTTTCACTGTATTCAACATCCTATTTGTAACAGACGTGTTTCAAATAAGACGTTGGATAATTTTCATATTTATTGGCACTATAAATTTGAATTATTGATTTGAATTTCAAGGACACATAATTTGATATTAATTGAATGCAAAGTTTTTCAGATTGATTCTCTTGTATTCAGATTTTTGTTGCACTTAGTTTATTTGGAGCTGGAGTCCAATGCACTGTATTTCAAGAAGTATTTGGGAGCATTAAGCCAATGTAGATTCATTAGGGCATCCTTGTTAAGCTATAACGTTTAAGGAAAGTATTGAAGGAAAATATAGATACAGTACTGTACTGTCAGTGGATAACCTGATATTTTTTTTTAATTTCTTGATCATATATTTTGGTATATTGCCAGATGTGAACATGGAACGATATGCAGATGAAGCTGATGTAGTGATAGTAGGTGGAGGTCCAGCTGGTCTGGCCGCCTCCATCCGACTTATGCAGTTGGCCCAGGAACAAGAAAAGGAGATTCGTGTCATGCTGGTGGAGAAAGCTGCAGACATTGGTTAGTGAAGCTGGAAATATTTTAAGGTTATGAATGCTTTTTCTGTCACATTTAAACATTCATGAGCATTTTATGGGTTACTGATATTAATTTAACACTTTCCCTGCCTGATGCCACATATTTCGTCATAAAACCAAAACGCCCAGACTTCCTGATGACGTAAACGGCATCATGCAAAATTTTGTGCAATGTCTTATTAATAAGTATAAACATTGTGAATGAAGGGAAGGGAATTATGAGGAGAAAGAACCAAGCCATGATGACTATATAGCACTTAGAAAGGATTAGGATAAGGATTTAGGATGAGACGGGAAAAAGGAATGGTGACCAACCACGTGAACGGTCGGGGATTGAACGCTGACCTGTATGAAGCGAGACCGTCGCTTCCTTCATATCTGAACTCAAAACTTTTACCAATACCTTGCGTCCTCTTGACATTAAACTCGCCTTTCGACAAACTAACACACTTCGTAGCAATCTAGTTCACACTGCTCCTCCTGCTTCTAATGCTGCTGGTGTCTACTCTATTTCCTGTTCGTCTTGTCCTCTCCAATACTTTGGCGAAACTGGCCGTACACTGAATGACAGACTTAAAGAACACAAGAGAAGTGTTAAGTCTGCAGACACTAACAATGCTCTCTTCTGCCATGTGAGGGATTCTAATCATCCCATTGATTGGTCTTCCTCCAAAATAATCTTTCCTGCCTCTACTCTACACAGACGCCGTCTTGTGGAATCGGCTCTAATACTCAATGTACCCAACATGAACTTGAGTCCTGGCTTTGTTGCTGTGGACTCTTCCCTTTCACAGTATATACTCAAATGCTCTAATCTTTCTAACAAACGTGACCTAACATAAGCCTACCCATCCTATTTTTTTTCTGTCTCTTTCCTTTTCTTTCTCTCTTCTCCTACGCTCCCTTGCTATCCTCTTCTTATTCCTATCTCCTTCTCATTCGGTGGTTATAATAGGAGCTGCCTCGTATGGGCCAATAGGCCTTCTGCAGTTCATTATATTACTATCCCCTCTACTACACCTTACTTTGCTCCTCAGCTCTCTCTTGTCTATTTATTGCCTGTCTCTACTCCCTCATCACAATCGACTTGAGAATGGTCCAGGACGGACCGAAACGTCGTCGTTTCTGCACCTTCTAGTGTGTGGTCTGGTCAACATACTTTAGCCACGTTATTGTGACTCATCGCCTGCAAGTATCTACATTCGTGTTCACCATAACGAACCACTAATTTGGTATGCTGAGTGGCAGTGGCAATGGCAGCCAGTGGCAGCCCGCCACTGTGGTGAACCCCGTGTATCTGCAGGCCGTTTAAATCTTGCGTAGTACTCCAAAGCATCATATGATGCGATGCGCAATGTACTGCAAGTTGGTCAAAGCATCATATGATGCGATGCGCAATGTACTGCAAGTTGGTCAAAGCATCATATGATGCGATGCGCAATGTACTGCAAGTTGGTCAAAGCATCATATGATGCGATGCGCAACTAAAGGGTTAAGCTACTATGGGCTTAATGGCCTTCAACACCACCAGGCGCCAAAATTTTTTGTTTTTTTCGTCTTATAAAAGTGTTCATTTGTGTTCCATCTCCACCTGAGCTGAGCTGTCAGGCGGGAGTTGCCTCAAAGATATTATTACCTAATTATTTCAGTGTCTCTGATTTCTGGGAGGAGCCCCTTCGGCTCTCCGGAGCCCCGGGCTAATATGAGTGTATTAGACTGTGGTATCAGTCAAAGCGAATGGAGTTCTGCCCACTAGGGACCACAAGCCAGAATCTGGCATCTTTCTATATGCAATGGCATATAGAAACTCCTCTGTGGCTGGAAGCATTCTATGTCTGCCATTGACTGGGTTAGGCACCCAGAAAGGTAGGCGCACCAAAACAAACCCTATCTGGTAACAAAATTGCTACTGAAAGCTGAACTATTGAACAGAACTCCCCAAACTAAAATGAGCAAATGAGCATGACGTCACATCGGTCACCGTGCTGCTGTCTGCGCTGCTCCCCCCTCCCCGAGAGGAACTGCGCAGCTCCGAGGAGAGGTCCAGACCCACGCATGCCGGCTTTCCACCCCTCCCAGTTCTGAGGCTGATGTAAGGACGGGCAGTTGTGCGACTCTGGTTCCTGACGTTTCTTGTGGTGTGGTCCTGTCCTGTCCTTTTGTCTTGTGTGAACCAGGAGTAATTTCACCAGTACTTCTGGCTTCATGCATCTAGGGGCCCCTTCCCTAGGTGCCCTGCAAGTACTGCCTTTGTGACTTGGGACTACCTTCCACAAGTCCCTTGGGGTCTACCTCCGCGGGGTCTTTTGCTGCTCGGTAATTTCCCACCCTTAAAGTCAGCTGGGGTGTTTCATGCACCACTGTTTGCCTCTGGGTAGGTGGTTTCATCACTGGTACGCAAGGGCGCAAGGGCGCAAGGTACTGTGCAGCTTGTTTTCACCGTAACATAGTGGCCGACTGTTCTGCCTGGTGGTGATGTACTCTTGTAGGGTTTTTTCTTTTCTTTTCACTTTCTGCCTGGTGGGGGGGGGGGTCTGCCTCTTAGTGTTTTTGACCCTTACATGTATTCTTGGTGATCCTCCAGGGAGCTGGTCGGCTGAGCGGACAGCACACTGGACTTGTGATCCTGGGTTCGATCTCGGGCGCCGGCGAGAAACACTGGGCAGAGTTTCCTTCACCCTATGCCCCTGTTACCTAGCAGTAAAATAGGTACCTGGGTGTTAGTCAGCTGTCACGGGCTGCTTCCTGGGGGTGGAGGCCTGGTCGAGAAGTGGGCCGCGGGTCACACTAAAGCCCCGAAATCATCTCAAGATAACCTCAAGATAACCTCCACTAGGTCCCTGTGAATGTACACGTCACAGGGGTTCAGCACTTAGTAGTGTGCTTGTAGTTTTTGGCATAGGTTAGCAGTACCTTGCCTGGGTATCCCTTAGCAGCACCTCTAAGGGCCCTGGAAACCCCCATTGGGGCTCAGTGGTCTGATGGATGCGTTGGTCCCATCTCCGTTGGAGATGGGACTGACAAGGGCAAGTTTGAAGGTTGCTCTGTTCCCTTGTCTCAGGGGTGACATACACCTATTCTGCCTCTGTCATGTTGCCTGTTGGGTCAGTGACACCTTCGACCCGGAGTCCTGTGAGTGGTGTTCCTTGCTTGTACTCCAATTCACCCAATCCACTGATCTTGATATTCGGGTGCAGGCGGCTTCCGTGTTGCATGCGTGTTTTAGGGTGCTGCAGCGCGCTCAGTTGGTTGCTCACCCAGATGCCCTGAGGCTGCCCCATTTTAATTATAGGGACCCAGACTTGGGGGCATTAATCACCCCAAGTTTGGTTTTGTCTGTACCCCTTTGTCCTTTCCCTGCTGTTGTTTGTCCTGTTCCTTCCCCCCATGCACCTGGTTCCGAAGCATCGGAGGGTTTCGGAGTCTGGGTAGGGTTTAGTTGGTGGTGAGACTCGGGCAGTTTCGGGGGATGCCCCATCCGGTGTGACAACGAAGGCATTCGAGCTTGTTCCTCCAGCCGGATCTTCTGGGTCTGACCAGTGGGCCCTCCCTTCTTTTCTGCTTTCTGTTGGACTCTGCCTTTTCTTTGAGGCAGAGGGTTTGGAGGATGGCTTGGCCTTGGGTCCTGGTGNCCTTCAGCCAACAAGTCTATGTGGTGGGGACAAGGACAGGTTGACGAGTTTAGCAGTTACCAGGGAGGATGTTCTTAAACAAATAGTAAAACTCAAACCAAACAAATCCCAGGGCCGGATGAAGTGTTTGCCAAGTGCTGAAAGAATGCAAAGAGGAGCTTTGTGACCCACTGTCAATCATATTTTAATAAATCAATAGAGTCAGGCAGAGTGCCAGAGTTTTGGAAAGTGTGCTAATGTGATACCAGTTTTTAAAAAGGAGATAGATCACTTGCGTCTAACTATCGACCAATTAGCCTAACGTCTATTGTGGGAAAGTTACTCGAATCTATAATAGCAAATAATTCGTCTTCATCTTGAAAAACATAAATTATAATTGAGTCGCAACATGGTTTTATAAGGGCCGTTCTGTTTAACAAATTTGTTATCTTTTATTCTAGCATAGTTGAGGCAGTTGATAGTGGTAAGGATTGTGATGTTGTGCCTTGACTTTAGCAAAGCTTTCGATACAGTGCCACATGAAAGACTGATTAAAGATAGAGGCTCATGGTAGTGGGGTGCTATATTAAGCTGGATTAGGGCATGCTATACCAAAGGAAACAGAGAGTTAGTATAATGGAGTCAAGTCAGAGTGGGAAATGTTGTAAGTGGAGTGCCTAAAGGCTCTGTCTTGGGACCTCTGTTGTTTATAATATATATAAATGATTTAGATTCAGGTGGAGTAGCAACATTTGCAAATTTGCCGATGTACGAAAATCGGTAGGGAAATAATTCGGAGGAGGACTCACTATCACTTCAAGTTGATCTAGATAGGGTTTTGAAATGGTCAAAGGACTGCAGATGCAGTTTAATGCTGATAAATGTAAAGTTCTGAGGCTAGGTAATGATGATAGAGTTACAATACGAGCTAGATGGTGTTGAGATTGCGAAGTCGGATTGCGAAAGGGATCTGGGAGTTATAATTAGTAAGAATTTAAACACAAGGATCAATGCATAAATGTTCGTAATAAGGCAAATAGGACACTCGGATTTATTAATCGCAGCGTAAGTAACAAGACACCTGGTGTGGTTCTCAAGCTATATCTTGCTCTGGTTAGGCCCCATTTAGATTATGCAGTTCAGTTTTGGTCGCCATATTATAGAATGGATATAAATTCACTTGAACGTGTGCCAGCGTAGGATGACTAAGTTAATAATTCCCCAATTAGAAATCTTTCATATGAAGAAAGATAACAAAGCTTAATTTGCATTCACTGGAAAGGCGAAGAGTTAGGGGTGACATGATAGAGGTTTACAAGTGGATGAATGGAACATAACAAAGGGGATATTAATAGGGTATTGAAAGTATCAACACAGGACAGAACGCGAAACAAGGGGTATAAATTGGATAAGTTTAGATTTAGGAAAGACTTGGGTAAATACTGGTTCAGTAACAGGGTTGTTGATTTGTGGAACCAATTGCCGCGTAACATTGTGGAGGTGGGGTCCCTCGATGTTTCAAGCATGGGTTGGACATGTATATGTGTGGGATTGGGTGTTTATAATAGGAGCTGCCTGTATGGGCCAATAGGCCTTCTGCATTTGCCTTTGTTCTTATGTTCTTAAATCTAAACTTATCAATTTATACCCATTGTTTTCGCGTTCTGTCCCTGTGTTTGATACTTTTAATACCCTAATATCCCACAATATTTATTGTGGGGGAGATTTTCACTACATATCAAGTAGTCAAAGCTGTGGCTAAATATGTCTAGTCAACCAAACAATTAGGCAACATCTCACTAGTTCAGGAACCTCACACCACCCACACAATAATACACTACATTGAAAACATAACTAAGCAACAAGGAACAGCAACAATCAGCTGATGTATGCAACATCCAGCCCTCAATGCCAAGCATCAACTCTAACTCTTAAGAAACAACATTTAAAGCTTTCCCAAATCATAAACATAGATATGCCACTGTGAAGTGTGAGAAACTCCCTAGGAACAGTGATGAGGGTTCAAACCCACGGCCTGGGTGTTCCCCGGCCTGGGTGTTCCTACGGCCTGGGTGTTCCTATGGCCTGGGTGTTCCTACGGCCTGGGTGTTCCTATGGCCTGGGTGTTCCCGCGGCCTGGGTGTTCCTATGGCCTGGGTGTTCCTATGGCCTGGGTGTTCCCACGGCCTGGGTGTTCCCACGGCCTGGGTGTTCCCACGGCCTGGGTGTTCCCACGGCCTGGGTGTTCCCACGGCCTGGGTGTTCCCACGGCCTGGGTGTCCCCGCGGCCTGGGTGTCCCCGCGGCCTGGGTGTTCCTACGGCCTGGGTGTTCCTACGGCCTGGGTGTTCCTACGGCCTGGGTGTTCCCACGGCCTGGGTGTTCCTATGGCCTGGGTGTTCCCGCGGCCTGGGTGTTCCTATGGCCTGGGTGTTCCTATGGCCTGGGTGTTCCTATGGCCTGGGTGTTCCCGCGGCCTGGGTGTTCCCGCGGCCTGGGTGTTCCCGCGGCCTGGGTGTTCCTATGGCCTGGGTGTTCCTATGGCCTGGGTGTTCCTACGGCCTGGGTGTTCCTACGGCCTGGGTGTTCCTACGGCCTGGGTGTTCCTACGGCCTGGGTGTTCCTACGGCCTGGGTGTTCCTATGGCCTGGGTGTTCCCGCGGCCTGGGTGTTCCCGCGGCCTGGGTGTTCCTGCGGCCTGGGTGTTCCTATGGCCTGGGTGTTCCCACGCACACACTTCTAGCCACTAGACCACGACATGGTAATAACGATGACAACCTGCAGTTCTACTTTAGAACCCGAGGCTTCTTCAGTAGAAGCCTCAGGAAATGCTTGATGCAGCCATGTTAGTGTGATTACTGTGTGTGTTGTGAAGCGTTTCCCACCACCACCACTCACACAGTCCTGGCGAGGAGAGAACCTTCATACAGGACCACACACACACCATGACTGGAGTATCCTGGCCTAGCCTTACCATGCTAGTGTTCCCGCCAACATGACCAACCAAAATGTTAACAACCAGGACCCCAGTTTGTGTCCTATGCGTGAACCCTGCTGGACAGGTATATATATTGTCACTACCTCTTGAGCGGAGCGTCACCACTGATCACGGAGCGTCACCACTGATCACGGAGCGTCACCACTGATCACGGAGCGTCACCACTGATCACGGAGCGTCACCATTGATCACGGAGCGTCACCACTGATCACGGAGCGTCACCACTGATCACGGAGCGTCACGACTGGCAGCTGATCACGGAGCGTCACCACTGATCACGGAGCGTCACCACTGATCACGGAGCGTCACCACTGATCACGGAGCGTCACCACTGATCACGGAGCGTCACCACTGATCACGGAGCGTCACCACTGATCACGGAGCGTCACCACTGATCACGGAGCGTCACGACTGGCAGCTGATCACGGAGCGTCACCACTGATCACGGAGCGTCACCACTGATCACGGAGCGTCACCATTGATCACGGAGCGTCACCACTACCTGTTGATCTGACAGCCTGTTGACACTGGCTTCAGTCGCCTACAATCAGAAAAATAATAACAAGCTATGATATATATAATATTATTTATTTTGTATGCATAATAATGATATACATTTACAGTACAGTTTTATTGTATATTTGTTTTGATTGCATATCAAATTTAATATATAATATACTCTTTTATAATTGCAATTCCCCCCCCCCCAAAAAAATATATATAGATATATTTCACTATTATGTAATAGGTATTTAGAGTCAACTTTACGCGGGTTTTCTTTTTTCAGCCTGAATGACGCATCACGACGCGGGAAATTTAAATTTACCTGAATTTATCCTAGGGTCACCAGCTCTATTTATTTTATTTTATTTATTTATATATACCAGAAGGTACATTGGATTAATGAGAGTACGTTAGTGAGAGAGTAAAGCCGGGAACATGAGTGAAATACCGTCTATGGTATACAAGAGGGCCGTTCATGCCCTTGTACCACCCATAACACTGCTATTCAACAAATGTTTAAGAGTGTCCTCCTTTCCCTGATATCCTTGAAAAATCACGAGTACCGCCAGTTCATAAAGGAGGTAATACGACAAACATAAACAATTGCAGACCGATATATAATCTACCTATATTATCACAAATATTTGAAAAACTTATTTACAAACAGCTCTACTCCTGCCTCGTAAAATTCAACATACTAAGTCCCTGTCAGTTTGGCTTCCTCTCCAGAAGAGTACCAACGATGCAATTATTTGTCTGCTTGATATAATCTACTCAGCCCTTTACAAAACTGAGTTCCCAACTGGGCTCTTCATTAACATGAGAAAGGCCTTTAATACTGTAAACCATAACTACCTCTTACTTAAACTGCACTATTATGGAATCTGAGGCCTTAGTGACATACACCAATATGTAGCCATCAATGATATAACCTCTCCCACTCTACCATTAACCGTAGGAGTGCCACAGGGCAGCATCCTAGGATCTCCCTTACTTCTTATATACATCAATGATCTGCCAAATGTCCCTAATATTCTTAAGCCTTTACTATTTGCTGACGATACTACCTTCATCCATTCAAATGAACACACACACACTAAATAATATTGTAAATAACGAATTTTAAAAAATCCACTCATGGATGTCAACCAACAAACTCACACTAAACATAAGAAAGACCTAGCTACTACATTTTATTTGGAAGCAAATCACCAAATGAAATTCAGCTTCAGATAGACATTCAGCTTTTAGCTTTTCAGGATATTAAAAATTCAGCTTTTTCAGGATATGTTAACATTGGCAGTAAAAATGAGGGAAAGTTCCTTGGCCTATACATATACAAGAGACTCAACTTCAGCACCCACACACAACACATAACCAAAAAAGTCTCAAAAACGGTCGGTATACTTTATAAAATCAGATATTATGTTGCAAACTCTGCTCTCCTCTCATTATACTACACGATAATCTATCCCTATCTTGCATTCGGTATTTGTGCACGGGGCTCAACTGCTCCAAACTGCCTCAAGCCCATTATCACCCAACAAAAATTAGAACAATAAGAAACTCTCTTTTCAAACAACACACACAGCCTCCCTGTTTAAATCCCTATAAACATTCTAAACATAAACTCACCCCACACATTCTCTTGTGCCATTTATATAAAAAAATTCACAAAACCCTGTTCTTAAATGCCACTCTTCATCTGACACTCTTCGTTGACAGATGCAATAGACTCCATAATCACCACACCATAAAAAGTACATCTTTGATATCCCCAGAGTCAAACTCAATTTTGCGTAAACATTATGCAAATAAAGGGACCTAGTCTATGGAACTCATAGACTTGAGTTCCATAGACTAGGTCCCTTTATTCTATGGTGGGACTAAAGGGACCTAGTCGGGGGTAATCCCAGAGTCCCAGAGGCCCAGAGGCTTCCCGGAGCAATCCAGGCTGATAAGGATACCCTTATCCTTATCAGGGTATATAAGGATAAGGATATCCTTATCCTTATATACGGATATAAGGATAAGGACCACCTTGTTTATTTAGTCTAAAATTATCAGTTTAGTGAGTTTCATATTTATTTAGTAGTCCTGGATACAGCAGTGTCGTAGACGTTGAGACGAAGCCTGGAGCAGAGCAGAGAGCTGAGTGAGGCCGGAGTCGTGGAGCTCTATGCGGGAGAGCGTGGCGGCTCGATTGAGAATTGCGAGTGTCTGAACTCGGGGAGCGAGAGCGTTGTAGCTGGATGCGGTTGTAGTCTGCTGTCTGCTCTGTGTCGAAGCTGTAGCGTCTTGGGTCGACTAGAACTGCCCAAGCCGAGTACTACATTCTTGACTGGAGATTGTACTGGTTTGCTGTTCTCACATCGCTGGGTTATATGGTGATTACACCTCAGCTCCCTCCAACAAGGTGAGAAGAGTATTACCTGTAATTGGGGAAAGGATTGTAGCTTCCGTAATTAGTTATGCATTAAGGTAATGAGATAATGGAGCGAGTATAAGGATTACTCGCTACAGGACTCCCCCTGCCAGGGAATGGAAGAAAAGCAATACAACAAAAAATACGAGGCTACTGTTCCCTGGGTCGCTGTGGCATGTAGTCCGGTACCACAAGATGCAGGCAGTGTGTGGACAAGCTCGGTGTAGCAGGAGAGAAGAATGTGCATGATTGTTGCGTCCTTGGGTCGCTGGTGGAGCATTTAGATCCGGGGCGGATGGGCTCGGGCACCAGGACAATAGGAGGTAATGTAGGCACGTAGTTAGGACAACGAAGGAATCGCTGCTAGAGCTGAATTGTCCTGGAGGCGACGAGGAGTCGGAAACGCAAGCTGTAAGTCCTGTACTGCGCAAGGTACTTGAGTCGGCAGAGTATCAGGATGCAGTGAACGTGTAGATGAATCTGAGGAAAAGCAGCTGTCGTGGGAGTCCCTGTAGAACAAGCAGTGCCCTGGCAGCGACGGAGAGTCGGCAGGACAGGCTGTAGATCCCACATGATGTAGTTGCTGATGAAGCTGCCAGATGAGTGAGTAGCGATCGTGGAGCAGCAAGCCGTAGTAGATGAAAATGCAGAGATGATCGCGATGAAACTCATAGCTGTGGCGAGGGTGTTGGCAGCGTTCCGTGACAGGTGGCAGCGGTCCACAGCAAGCAACAGCAGGAGTGAAGGTTATGTTACGCTGATGGGTGATTAGATACACAGTGTTTAGTAAGTTTCATATTTATTTAGTAGTCCTGGATACAGCAGTGTCGTAGACGTTGAGACGAAGCCTGGAGCAGAGCAGAGAGCTGAGTGAGGCCGGAGTCGTGGAGCTCTATGTGGGAGAGCGTGGCGGCTCGATTGAGAATTGCGAGTGTCTGAACTCGGGGAGCGAGAGCGTTGTAGCTGGATGCGGTCGTAGTCTGCTGTCTGCTCTGTGTCGAAGCTGTAGCGTCTTGGGTCGACTAGAACTGCCCAAGCCGAGTACTACATTCTTGACTGGAGATTGTACTGGTTTGCTGTTCTCACATCGCTGGGTTATATGGTGATTACACCTCAGCTCCCTCCAACAAGGTGAGAAGAGTATTACCTGTAATTGGGGAAAGGATTGTAGCTTCCGTAATTAGTTATGCATTAAGGTAATGAGATAATGGAGCGAGTATAAGGATTACTCGCTACACCCATGTGCATGGGAAATAGGCTTACAGGTTCCGGAAGATGAGAGGAAATGTCAGCACTGTGGAGAAATGCCCGACAGACCACTGGAACATTATCTAACACAGTGCACAGTTACAGTCACAACAGACCACTGGAACATTATCTAACACAGTGCACAGTTACAAACCCATTAAGATTTCAACTTCAATTCAACAGAGCAGAAGAAGTTGTTAAACACATATGGCAACATCTTACTAAAGCGACCATACGAGTCATAAATACTCATACTCCGCCCAAGTAAAACAGAAACATGCAACACTTAGTGGGCCAGCCAGAGGCTTACGGCCCGCGCAGTGGGCCAGCCAGAGGCTTAGGGCCCGCCCAGTGGGCCAGCCAGAGGCTTAGGGCCCGCGCAGTGGGCCAGCCAGAGGCTTACGGCCCGCGCAGTGGGCCAGCCAGAGGCTTAGGGCCCGCCCAGTGGGCCAGCCAGAGGCTTAGGGCCCACGCAGTGGGCCAGCCAGAGGCTTACGGCCCGCGCAGTGGGCCAGCCAGAGGCTTACGGCCCGCGCAGTGGGCCAGCCAGAGGCTTACGGCCCGCGCAGTGGGCCAGCCAGAGGCTTAGGGCCCGCCCAGTGGGCCAGCCAGAGGCTTAGGGCCCGCCCAGTGGGCCAGCCAGAGGCTTAGGGCCCGCCCAGTGGGCCAGCCAGAGGCTTAGGGCCCGCCCAGTGGGCCAGCCAGAGGCTTAGGGCCCGCCCAGTGGGCCAGCCAGAGGCTTAGGGCCCGCCCAGTGGGCCAGCCAGAGGCTTAGGGCCCGCCCAGTGGGCCAGCCAGAGGCTTAGGGCCCGCCCAGTGGGCCAGCCAGAGGCTTAGGGCCCGCGCAGTGGGCCAGCCAGAGGCTTAGGGCCCGCGCAGTGGGCCAGCCAGAGGCTTAGGGCCCGCGCAGTGGGCCAGCCAGAGGCTTAGGGCCCGCGCAGTGGGCCAGCCAGAGGCTTAGGGCCCGCCCAGTGGGCCAGCCAGAGGCTTAGGGCCCGCCCAGTGGGCCAGCCAGAGGCTTAGGGCCCGCCCAGTGGGCCAGCCAGAGGCTTATAGGGCCCGCCCAGTGGGCCAGCCAGAGGCTTAGGGCCCGCCCAGTGGGCCAGCCAGAGGCTTAGGGCCCGCCCAGTGGGCCAGCCAGAGGCTTAGGGCCCGCGCAGTGGGCCAGCCAGAGGCTTAGGCCCGCCCAGTGGGCCAGCCAGAGGCTTAGGGCCCGCCCAGTGGGCCAGCCAGAGGCTTAGGGCCTGCGCAGTGGGCCAGCCAGAGGCTTAGGGCCCGCGCAGTGGGCCAGCCAGAGGCTTAGGGCCCGCGCAGGAATATCCCTGCAAAAAAAAATGGGTTGACCTTTTGGGTTTTAACATTTTGACATTATTATTATGAGCTAGCCAAGACTTTTGCTCGTAAAGAGGGAATTGATTACCAACTTAGACTGCCTTTCAGCAGCCTGAGGGCAGTAATACCAGGAACATCAACTAAATTTCGAAGACTTGAGGCAAAGTGAATTCACACCAGTTACTCCATCTATCATCATCTCATTTGCATGAAGAACCGCACGTCTATGGTCATCCAATAATGTTAGCAGACTTCTAGATGTTACCACTGCTAGCTTAGGCTCGGCTACAAGTACCTCTGGCAGTTTGTAACATCTGCTGATGTAGACTTGACTAAATGTAAACTCTGTCAGCAGAACTATTCGCATACTTTGCGTCATTTATAATGGAATGTGAAAAAATTGCGGAATTTAGAGATCACCATCAATAGTGTCCAAGAAATGGTAAGTACTTCATTCACAATGATGTGCTGCACATGACTGTAAAGCNGGTCTTACATATGTGGTGTACAAGATTCTGAATGATTCCTTACACAGGTTCCTGAACGCCGTTCTGATGTTAGCCAGCCTCGCATATGCCGCAGACGTTATTCTTTTTATGTGGGCTTCAGGAGACAGGTTTGGTGTGATATCAACTCCTAGATCTTTCTCTCTGTCTGTTTCATTAAGTACTCCATCACCTATTCTGTATCCTGTGTCTGACCTCCTGTTTCCATTGCCTAGTTTCATTACTTTGCATTTACTTGGGTTGAACTTCAACAGCCATTTGTTGGACCATTCACTCAGTCTATCTAGGTCATCTTGTAGCCTCCTACTATCATCCTCTGTTTCAATCCTCCTCATAATTTTTGCATCGTCGGCAAACATTGAGAGGAACGAATCTATACCCTCTGGGAGATCATTTACATATACCAGAAACAGTATAGGTCCAAGGACTGACCCCTGCGGGACTCCACTTGTAACGTCTCGCCAATCTGAGACCTCACCCCTCACACAGACTCGTTGTCGCCTGTTGCTTAGGTACTCCTCTATCCACCGGAGTACCTTCCCTTTCACTCCAGCCTGCATCTCCAGCTTTCGCACTAGCCTCTTGTGTGGCACTGTATCAAAGGCTTTCTGACAATCCAAAAATATGCAGTCTGCCCACCCTTCTCTTTCTTGCCTTATTTTTGTTGCCTGGTCGTAGAATTCAAGTAACCCTGTGAGGCAGGACCTGCCATCCCTGAACCCATGTTGATGCTGTGTTACAAAGTTCCTTCGCTCCAGATGCTCCACTAGTTTTTTCGCACAATCTTCTCCATCAGCTTGCATGGTACGCAGGTTAGGGACACTGGCCTGTAGTTCAGTGCCTCCTGTCTATCCCCTTTCTTGTATATCGTGTATGGTGGCTGTGGTGTATGGTGGCCACTATGCTGTTTGGACACCATAACAGCTTAGCTGTATAATTATGGTGAACAAAACATGTAGATACTTGTATATAACGTGTAAATAGTGTAATAACAGCACAAACAATATGGTGGGAGGAGGAATCTTGGTGAGGTAGGGAGGTAGCATCAGCTGACTGGTGTGTGGCAGCTACTCTTTGTTTGGACTCACCATACCAACTTAGTGATTCGTTATGGTGAACACACATGTAGATATAAATCATGTATATAAATCAGGTGTAAAAATCATTTGTATGTAGTGTAATAACGAAAAACATGGTTTGAATGATCGTAGAAATATAATATACAGTACAGTACTGTTCATGTCACATATGAGCCCCATAATTTTGAGCATAGCGATGTTCCACACATTGAACTATATAAATTCCACAAATTACACACTTTTAAATAATATTATAGCCAAAAAAAAACAGAGAAAAAACGAACGAGGAACATCAAAATAATTATGAAACATTATATTCGTGGCAACTGCTGCCCCTTGGGGTGGCGGAGCCTAGTGACCTTAAGCGCTCCATCGCTTAGCACCTACAATTTTGCTCAACTTCCCAGCTCCATCACTGCTAAAGTCACTTTTTTTTCAGTTTCCCGTAATCAGAGACTGCATTTTAACATTATAAGAGAAAATAATTTTTTGGAAAGAATTTACATTCGGCACACCACAGGAGTGTCATTTTAATGTAGAGCAGTGCAGTGGTTAAGAGGAAGGCATTTTTTTAAGTCTTCATTCATTTGCAGTACAACATGATACTTAACCACTGCACTGCTCCGCATTATGAGTAGGGCATCTCATCTTTTAGTAATCTTTCTAGCAATGATTCTTCTAAATTTTGTAGTCTTCCACACACTGGTGGCTTCCTCCACATTTAGGGTCCCAGTAGTACAGTCGGGTTCGTTCTCGACACACAATCGAGAACTCCGGGTTCAAATCCCGGGCAGGACAGAAATTGTTTGGCACATTTCCCCTCACCTAATGACTCTGTTCACTTAGCAGCAAGTAGGTACTCAAGAGTTAGCCAGCTTGTTGTGGGGTTGCATCCTGGGCAGGGTCAGTAATTCAATCCTGGGGAGAGGGGGGGGAGGACTTGATAAATAGCCTAGCATGTATACTCTCTGGCTTCCTGTCCCCCAACACATTGAATTAAATTCAATTAAATTATAATATAACACCCCTGTTGTGTGCTGAAAAAATGATTTCTCCTTATACTGTATTGTTAAAATGCTGTGTCTGATCACGGGAAACTAAAATAAAATACTGTATATGACATATTTTACCTTTGATAGAGCTGAGAAGTTGAACAATTTATGGATGCTGAATATACACTTGGAGACGCTCGATTCCGCCACTTCGAGGAGCAACACTTACCACAAACAATTTTTTTTATTTCATTTTATTTATTTCAATGTCTTTCATTCATTTATTCTGTTTTTTTGCAGTAATATTATTCATAAGTGTGTAATTTGTGAGATTTATATAATAAAATGTGTGGAACATTGCTATTGTCAAATATGTGACTCGTATATAGTTACATGTATATTACACAGTAGTCTTAGATCAATCAGTGTTCTTGCTGTTATTACATTATATACACACGTTATATATCACTATCAACATTTATATGCACCATAACAACGTAATAACCAGTTCTGATGAGTATGGTGATGAAATAAAAATAGAGCATGGAGCCACATTATATGAGCAGACGACATCAGCAGACACATCAACTTCTACCACACAATTGCTAGCTGGCCGCTCACAATTTTGTTCCCTGAAAAACTTAAGATTATGAGCACCCATCAGCTCAAATCATCGCAGTTTTGTGAGGAAGAATACATCAATACTCCAAGACCCCAGAGAAGATCTTGTTTGAAAGGAAACAATAACGATTTTGTCTACAGTTGATGGACAAACAACATTGTTCATTATCTGTTGTCCAGCTGACTGGTATTCTGCACAACCCAGTATGCAGGCGACCCAAACTGTCGTACCGCACTTGTCGCCTATGACCTTTTTTTTTTTTTTTTTTTTGTGAAGGCCATATCACTGACTAGGTCACTTAAGAGTCCTACCCTGAAGGGCGAGGCGATATCCTGCGGGCATCGCCACAAGTGGGGCACCTTAGAAGGTGTACCGAGCCTTTTCAGGGAAAGGTAGACCAAACAGCTCAATCAAGTAAACAAATCCACAAGGGCCGTGACGAGGATTCGAACCTACGTCTGTGAGCATCCCAGACGTTGCCTTAACCCTTAAACTGCGCATGGCGTATATATATGCCCTGAGTAACATGTCCCACGGTGCGCATGGCGTATATATACGCCATAGGGTGCCACGCCCGATTCAAATGGCCCGCGGCTACACGGGGTTCACATTAGCTTCCTCAGGGCTCTTGTAAACAGACGCAATTTAAAAAAAAAATTGTGGGCAATATTCTCAGGTGTGAGAGGCACATTACTGTTGGAGCAACCTAGGCTGGCGCACGCAGCATGAGCGAGCAGCATTGCTGTTCAGCTTGTGACCACAGCTTCGCCGAAAAATGTCAAAATAAATATATAATTGTTATTATTTAGTGATGACAATATTACAGATGACCCCTGACTGTGATATAAATAACCAGGGTTGTGATAATAGCAGGATTGTTGTAATAATTAGCGCTGTAGGAGGAGTGATGCTGAGAGACGGAGGAGACAGCATCGTTTACTGACTGTGTGGCCCCTGTTATTGTTTACATTCACCATACCAGCTCAGTGGTTCTCTATGGTGAACACAAATGTAGATACTTATATATAATGTGTGTATTAGTGTAATAACAGCAAAAGTATTATGCTGGGAGGAGCCATTTGGGTGACGGAGGTGACGTCGTCTGCACGATTTGTCTAGCTGATTAGAGAGTGGCCACTATGCTCTTTGGCGCACTACAAGCTTAGGTGTCCAGTTACGGTGCATAAAACATGTAGATATTTATATATAATATGTGTATATAGGGTAATAACACTGCAAACAGTATTGTTGGGGGAGAAAGTTTAGTGTGTGTGTGACCTTGAATGAGTGAGGGAGCCGCCAGCCGCCAGCTGTGTATACCGACGCTCTTAGTGCATGAACTAACTATATCAGCTTAGCTGTACAGTTTTTGTGGTGAACAAAATATATACATACAGTGGTACCTCGGAATACGAGTGTCCCTGTATACGAGTTTTTCGGAATACGAGCAGGATTTCCTCGGAAAATGTGTCTCGGAAGGCGAGGGTTACCTCGGACACGAGTTTGTTGATACGCGTACAGGCTGACCTAGCGCGTGGTGCTGGGCGATCGTCGCCCCTCCGCCCGTCCGCCCCTCAGTTTACCATTGTCTCGCGCTCAGTGACTACCTCTCATCAATTCTTCTCGTGGATTTTCAGTGTATTGTTGGATTTTTGGTGATTTGACTATACAATTTGCTATTATATATCTCACCATGAGTCCCAAGAAAGCCAGTGGTAAGGATAAAGGCCAGAAAGCCCATGTGAGGATGACAATAGAGGAGAAACAAGAGATAATTCGGAAGCATGAGAACGGTACACGTGTTATTGAACTTTGTAGGCAGTACAACAAAGCCACATCAACAATATGCACTATACTTAAGAAGAAAATGAGATTATGAGTGCTAAAGTGGCAAAAGGAGTAAGAACAATAACGAAACAAAGACCACAAATACTTGAAGAAGTGGAAAGTTGTTATTAATTTGGATACACGACAAGGAGTTAGGGGAGATAGTGTTTCGGAGGCCATTATTTGTGAGAAAGCCGGGTATTGCACGAAGACCTTCTAAAGAAAACCCCTGGAACGAGTGATGCAGAGACGAAAGAGTTTAAGGCAAGCAGGGGCTGGTTTGAAAAATTTAGGAGGAGGAGCATTACGCCTACAGCATTCATCAGCAAGTAATAATAACTTGAACATAGTTTTTAGGTTTATTTAGATGAATTAGGTATAAAAATTTAGTTTGATATGGGGTTTCTGGGGTAGTCAGGAACGGATTAATTCATTTCCCATTATTTCTTATGGGGAAATTCGCTTCAGAAATGAGTTTTCGGAATACGAGGCGTCTCCAGGAACCAATTAAACTCTTAAACCGAGGTACCACTGTACTTATATATAACGTCTGTATATAGTGTAATAACACCACAAATGGTATTGTTGGGGGAGAAAGTTTAGTGCGTGTTTGAGGGAGTGGCAGCGAGTGGCTGGCTGGTGTGTGGCGGTACTCTTCGTTGCTTTTCGACTCTCAATACCAACTTAGTGGTTCGTTATGGTGACCAAAATATGCAGATATTTATATATAACCTGTGTATAGAGTGTAATAGCAGCAAAACTATTTGTTTATTGTTTTATGAACATAATATTGAATTACTAATATGCACACCATACGTTTGAGTATAGCGATTATTCACCACTTTTATTATATAAATATATTACAATACACACTATTGAATAATATTACTGCAAAAAAACTAAGAAAAAATCAATCGGAGACATTGAAACAATTAGGTAATAATATCTTTGTGGCAACTCCCATCTGTCAGCACGGGTGACGCTGACCGGCCCTGACGACCGCTCTGTCAACGCCCACTTTTTGCCAGACTTCTTCGGTCAATTGCGCCCAAAATATGTCACCTACGATTTTTTTGCTATTTTTCCCGTGCTCAGGGGACACAAATTAACATGTTTAGAAGACGAAAAAAAAATTTTATTTTTTTTTTCTTGCGCACAGGGGTGTAATGTCCCCAGGACCCCTGAGCAGTGTAAGGGTTAATCGACTAAGCTACAACATGGTTTTGTTCATTGATGCATCAGGTTATTGTGATTTCTGTGTGTAAAGCTCAATCAGGTGTTAGGTATCCTTGATTTCACCTGGTGGGGGGGGGTTCATTTTATAACCTCCATTGGAGGGGGGGAATGAATTTCTCCAGGCCTAGGAGTGTCTCAGGCATTAGGAAGAGCAGTAAATCGGTCCTCACTACATGGAGACGTCATGGGGGAAGTCAAAGAGAAAGAGGCAATGGAGGCAGCTTTCAGATGAGGGAGGGACAGTGGACCGAGTGTAGCAGGCACCGAAGAAAACTGCTATCGAGGCTTCACCACGGGCTTCTACCAGCAAGACAGCAGACATAATGGACCTAGAGAGGACAGCATCAATCACACACCAGCCAGTGTCAAACAATGCTTTTCTGTCCACAACCCACCCACAAGACGACAATATGAGACAGGAGATGACACCACCAGTCTCACACAAGACATCGTCAGACTCTGCACATCTTCCAAAATTCAAGATAATGCAGACAGGCCACTTTCCTACAGCATATGGAATAGTAACGGCAATAGAAAAGGAACAACCAGCGCTAAAACTTTCTGAAGAACTGCACCCTGTTCTGGTGATCCACCCTGCCGAAGACCTGCAGGATGGATCACCAGCTCGGGGGTCTGGGGCTCCCCCTTCCTCTCTCGGGGAGGGGGGAGCTGCGCAGACATGCGATGCGGCTCATGTGACATCATACTCGTTTGCTCATTTTTATTTGGGGAGTCCTGTCCACTCGTTTGTCTACATCATTTTTAACCAGAATAGGGGTTTGTTTTGGGGGCGCTTACCTTTCTGGGTGCCTGTCCTGGTCAATGGCAGATATAGAATGCTCCCAAATCGCCTGTGCATTTCTATAGGCCATTGCTCCTCGTGCCACTCTGAGGGGAGCCAGGTTCTGGATCGTGGTCCCCTGTAGACCTAGAACTCCACCCACATATTAGGGGCTCCCTCCAGGAAAAAAAAGACACACACTATCAACGCAAAGTAATTATGGTTACCAATTTTATTCATCATTACCAAATGGTGCCGTGGTTCCCAGCTGCACAGCAGTGATGTGAGCTGCTCTTTCATGAGCCAGCCTTGGTGGCTATCTCAGTACTGTACTGAGGCTCTCACAGCCAGCATGGATACTGACAATTATTTTTTAAGATGGCATCTGTTTACAGGAGTCCTGAGGCACAGGATGTGAGTTACTTGTATCCGCGGGAGTTTTGAATCTCTCCTTATACCTAACAGTGCCACATGGCACTCTGCACACCCCTGATCAGGCACCTTAAGGTGCTCTGAGGAGTGCAGTGGTAAGATACTAGAATTATTTGACCTTAAGTCTAATAAGTAAATGTACCCAAATGTCTCACCCAAGCCATGAATTGATGCAAGGATAATCAGATGGTGAACCAAATATACTATGAACAAAATAAAAATAAGTAGACAATTTTCCAATTTAGAGGTCTGACAGGAGGCCCCAGGACCCTCTAAGACCCACCACAACCTGCTAAACCATAGCCTCTCATCAACATGAGCCCAATATATCACTGTCTAAAGAGCATGCTGGAAACAAAAACAAAAATTCTATCAACTTCCTCCCAGCCATTAAGTATGAGATGTCTAAACAATATAGGCTGTTAAATAAAGTTGCCATACTGAAAAAATATAACCCTAAAAGCAGAAAATACAACACATTTGCCTACGATCTCCAGACAAAGCCGAAGCCATATGTCTACACAGCAAAGTTGAATCAAGAATTTACTGCTTTAAGTTGCATACAGAGTCAATAATATCTAAAAATATCCCAGTATGTAATCCAGTCACATTAATGCCATCATACACTTCACACAGTGTATATGAAAATAAAAATTTCCTTGGGTGGGATGGATTTGTTTAGGGATTAGCGATACCATAACACCATCATTTTGAACCATTGATTTTTTTTTTGTAAACACGTAGGTACAGAAGATGATTTCCAGATAAAAAAACAGATATATATAATAAGAAAAGAAGTCATGTAAACCCAGCCCACTGAGGCCCTGACACTACCTCAACTAGAGTCAGGCTTCAGAGCAGCTAATGTAAGACAAGAGGTCTTGCTTGCAGTTTGACAAGGATCAACAACAACATTTCTGATGAACTTGATTAAAAAATATTACCACACAGGCTGGGACACCAAACTAACAACACACAGCTATAAACACAGGACAGATACAACTGAACTTTTTCTCCACGGCCATGTTCCAGACAATTGAACATTACCTCCTTCACTTTCACATACAGTATCATAGTACAGTGCTAATTAATTTCAAACCAGAACTAATCACCCTCAAAGTGCCTATTAACATTACGCACACATTGAACATAAGAACATAAGAACAAAGGCAACTGCAGAAGGCCTATTGGCCCATACGAGGCAGCTCCTATTTATAACCACCCAATCCCAATCATATACGTGTCCAACCCATGCTTGAAACAATCGAGGGACCCCGCCTCCACAATGTTACGCAGCAATTGGTTCCACAAATCAACAACCCTGTTACTGAACCAGTATTTACCCAAGTCTTTCCTAATCTAAACTTATCCAATTTATACCATTGTTTCGCGTTCTGTCCTGTGTTGATACTTTTAATACCCTATTAATATCCCACAATATATTAATTGTGGGGGAGATTTTTCACTACATATCAAGTAGTCAAAGCTGTGGCTAAATATGTCTAGTCAACCAAACAATTAGGCAACATCTCACTAGTTCAGGAACCTCACACCACCCACACAATAATACACTACATTGAAAACATAACTAAGCAACAAGGAACAGCAACAATCAGCTGATGTATGCACATCCAGCCCTCAATGCCAAGCATCAACTCTAACTCTTAAGAAACAACATTTAAAGCTTGCCAAATCATAAACATAGATATGCCACTGTGAAGTGTGAGAAACTCCCTAGGAACAGTGATGAGGGTTCAAACCTACGGCCTGGGTGTTCCCACGGCCTGGGTGTTCCCACGGCCTGGGTGTTCCCACGGCCTGGGTGTTCCCACGGCCTGGGTGTTCCCACGGCCTGGGTGTTCCCACGGCCTGGGTGTTCCACACGGCCTGGGTGTTCCCACGGCCTGGGTGTTCCCACGGCCTGGTTGTTCCCACGGCCTGGGTGTTCCCACGGCCTGGTGTTCCCACGGCCTGGGTGTTCCCACGGCCTGGGTGTTCCCACGGCCTGGGTGTTCCCACGGCCTGGGTGTTCCCACCAGCCTGGGTGTTTCTATGGCCTGGGTGTTCCTATGGCCTGGGTGTTCCCACGGCCTGGGTGTTCCCACGGCCTGGGTGTTTCTATGGCCTGGGTGTTTCTATGGCCTGGGTGTTCCTATTGCCTGGGTGTTCCTATTGCCTGGGTGTTCCTATTGCCTGGGTGTTCCTATTGCCTGGGTGTTTCCACGCACACACTTCTAGCCACTAGACCACGACATGGTAATAACGATGACAACCTGCAGTTCTACTTTAGAACCCGAGGCTTCTTCAGTAGAAGCCTCAGGAAATGCTTGATGCAGCCATGTTAGTGTGATTACTCTGTGTGTTGTGAAGCGTTTCCCACCACCACCACCACTCACACAGTCCTGGCGAGGAGAGAACCTTCATACAAGACCACACACACCATGACTGGAGTATCCTGGCCTAGCCTTACCATGCTAGTGTTCCCGGCAACATGACCAACCAAAATGTTAACAACCAGGACCCCAGTTTGTGTCCTATGCGTGAACCCTGCTGGACAGGTATATATATTGTCACTACCTCTTGAGCGGAGCGTCACCACTGATCACGGAGCGTCACCACTGATCACGGAGCGTCACCACTGATCACGGAGCGTCACGACTGGCAGCTGATCACGGAGCGTCACCACTGATCACGGAGCGTCACCAGTACCTGTTGATCTGACAGCCTGTTGACACTGGCTTCAGTCGCCTACAATCAGAAAAATAATAACAAGCTATGATATATATATATTATTTATTTTGTATGCATAATAATGATATACATTTACAGTACAGTTTTATTGTATATTTGTTTTGATTGCCTATCAAATTTAATATATAATATACTCTTTTATAATTGCAATTTCCCCCCCCAAAAAAAAAAATAAATATATATAGATATATTTCACTATTATGTAATAGGTATTTAGAGTCAACTTTACGCGGGTTTTCTTTTTTTCAGCCTGAATGACGCATCACGACGCGGGAAATTTAAATTTACCTGAATTTATCCTAGGGTCACAGCTCTATTTATTTTATTTTATTTATTTATATATACCAGAAGGTACATTGGATTAATGAGAGTACGTTAGTGAGAGAGTAAAGCCGGAACATGAGTGAAATACCGTCTATGGTATACAAGAGGGCCGTTCATGCCCTTGTACCACCCATAACACTGCTATTCAACAATGTTTAAGAGTGTCTACTTTCCCTGATATCCTTGAAAAATCACGAGTACCGCCAGTTCATAAGGAGGTAATACGACAAACATAAACAATTGCAGACCGATATATAATCTACCTATATTATCACAAATATTTGAAAAACTTATTTACAAACAGCTCTACTCCTGCCTCGTAAAATTCAACATACTAAGTCCCTGTCAGTTTGGCTTCCTCTCCAGAAGAGTACCAACGATGCAATTATTTGTCTGCTTGATATAATCTACTCAGCCCTTTACAAAACTGAGTTCCCAACTGGGCTCTTCATTAACATGAGAAAGGCCTTAATACTGTAAACCATAACTACCTCTTACTTAAACTGCACTATTATGGAATCTGAGGCCTTAGTGACATACACCAATATGTAGCCATCAATGATATAACCTCTCCCACTCTACCATTAACCGTAGGAGTGCCACAGGGCAGCATCCTAGGATCTCCCTTACTTCTTATATACATCAATGATCTGCCAAATGTCCCTAATATTCTTAAGCCTTTACTATTTGCTGACGATACTACCTTCATCCATTCAAATGAACACACACACATTAAATAATATTGTAAATAACGAATGTTAAAAAATCCACTCATGGATGTCAACCAACAAACTCACACTAAACATAAGAAAGACCTAGCTACTACATTTTATTTGGAAGCAAATCACCAAATGAAATTCAGCTTCAGATAGACATTCAGCTTTTTAGCTTTTCAGGATATTAAAAATTCAGCTTTTTCAGGATATGTTAACATTGGCAGTAAAAATGAGGGAAAGTTCCTTGGCCTATACATATACAAGAGACTCAACTTCAGCACCCACACACAACACATAACCAAAAAAGTCTCAAAAACGGTCGGTATACTTTATAAAATCAGATATTATGTTGCAAACTCTGCTCTCCTCTCATTATACTACACGATAATCTATCCCTATCTTGCATTCGGTATTTGTGCACGGGGCTCAACTGCTGCAAACTGCCTCAAGCCCATTATCACCCAACAAAAATTAGAACAATAAGAAACTCTCTTTTCAAACAACACACACAGCCTCCCTGTTTAAATCCCTATAAACATTCTAAACATAAACTCACCCCACACATTCTCTTGTGCCATTTATATAAAAAAAAATGCACAAAACCCTGTTCTTAAATGCCACTCTTCATCTGACTCTCTTCGTTGACAGATGCAATAGAATCCATAATCACCACACCATAAAAAGTACATCTTTGATATCCCCAGAGTCAAACTCAATTTTGCGTAAACATTATGCAAATAAAGGGACCTAGTCTATGGAACTCATAGACTTGAGTTCCATAGACTAGGTCCCTTTAGTCTATGGTGGGACTAAAGGGACCTAGTCGGGGGTAATCCCAGAGTCCCAGAGGCCCAGAGGCTTCCCGGAGCAATCCAGGCTGATAAGGATACCCTTATCCTTATCAGGGTATATAAGGATAAGGGTATCCTTATCCTTATATACGGATATAAGGATAAGGATCACCTTGTTTATTTAGTCTAAAATTATCAGTGTTTAGTGAGTTTCATATTTATTTAGTAGTCCTGGATACAGCAGTGTCGTAGACATTGAGACGAAGCCTGGAGCAGAGCAGAGAGCTGAGTGAGGCCGGAGTCGTGGAGCTCTATGCGGGAGAGCGTGGCGGCTCGATTGAGAATTGCGAGTGTCTGAACTCGGGGAGCGAGAGCGTTGTAGCTGGATGCGGTTGTAGTCTGCTGTCTGCTCTGTGTCGAAGCTGTAGCGTCTTGGGTCGACTAGAACTGCCCAAGCCGAGTACTACATTCTTGACTGGAGATTGTACTGGTTTGCTGTTGTCACATCGCTGGGTTATATGGTGATTACACCTCAGCTCCCTCCAACAAGGTGAGAAGAGTATTACCTGTAATTGGGGAAAGGATTGTAGCTTCCGTAATTAGTTATGCATTAAGGTAATGAGATAATGGAGCGAGTATAAGGATTACTCGCTACAGGACTCCCCCTGCCAGGGAATGGAAGAAAAGCAATACAACAAAAAATACACGGCTACTGTTCCCTGGGTCGCTGTGGTGCATGTAGTCCGGTACCACAAGATGCAGGCAGTGTGTGGACAAGCTCGATGTAGCAGGTGAGAAGAATGTGCATGATTGTTGCGTCCTTGGGTCGCTGGTGGAGCATTTAGATCCGGGGCGGATGGGCTCGGGCACCAGGACAATATAGGAGGTAATGTAGGCACGTAGTTAGGACAACGAGGGAATCGCTGCTAGAGCTGAATTGTCCAGGAGGCGACGAGGAGTCGGAAACGCAAGCTGTAAGTCCTGTACTGCGCAAGGTACTTGAGTCGGCAGAGTATCAGGATGCAGTGAACGTGTAGATGAATCTGAGGAAAAGGCAGCTGTCGTGGGAGTCCCTGTAGAACAAGCAGTGCCCTGGCAGCGACGGAGAGTCGGCAGGACAGGCTGTAGATTCCACATGATGTAGTTGCTGATGAAGCTGCCAGATGAGTGAGTAGCGATCGTGGAGCAGCAAGCCGTAGTAGATGAAAATGCAGAGATGATCGCGATGAAACTCATAGCTGTGGCGAGGGTGTTGGCAGCGTTCCGTGACAGGTGGCAGCGGTCCACAGCAAGCAACAGCAGGAGTGAAGGTCCAGTGAGAGTCCATGTTGTAGTCCATCGTGGCTGGGTATCGTCGAAACTCTCTGGGGTCACCAATGTAATGTACGATTATGTTACGCTGATGGGTTGATTAGATACACAGTGTTTAGTGAGTTTCATATTTATTTAGTAGTCCTGGATACAGCAGTGTCGTAGACGTTGAGACGAAGCCTGGAGCAGAGTAGAGAGCTGAGTGAGGCCGGAGTCGTGGAGCTCTATGTGGGAGAGCGTGGCGACTCGATTGAGAATTGCGAGTGTCTGAACTCGGGGAGCGAGAGCGTTGTAGCTGGATGCGGTTGTAGTCTGCTGTCTGCTCTGTGTCGAAGCTGTAGCGTCTTGGGTCGACTAGAACTGCCCAAGCCGAGTACTACATTCTTGACTGGAGATTGTACTGGTTTGCTGTTGTCACATCGCTGGGTTATATGGTGATTACACCTCAGCTCCCCCAACAAGGTGAGAAGAGTATTACCTGTAATTGGGGAAAGGATTGTAGCTTCCGTAATTAGTTATGCATTAAGGTAATGAGATAATGGAGCGAGTATAAGGATTACTCGCTACACCCATGTGCATGGGAAATAGGCTTACAGGTTCCGGAAGATGAGAGGAAATGTCAGCACTGTGGAGAAATGCCCGACAGACCACTGGAACATTATCTAACACAGTGCACAGTTACAGTCACAACAGACCACTGGAACATTATCTAACACAGTGCACAGTTACAAACCCATTAAGATTTCAACTTCAATTCAACAGAGCAGAAGAAGTTGTTAAACACATATGGCAACATCTTACTAAAGCGACCATACGAGTCATAAATACTCATACTCCGCCCAAGTAAAACAGAAACATGCAACACTTAGTGGGCCAGCCAGAGGCTTACGGCCCGCGCAGTGGGCCAGCCAGAGGCTTAGGGCCCGCCCAGTGGGCCAGCCAGAGGCTTAGGGCCCACGCAGTGGGCCAGCCAGAGGCTTACGGCCCGCGCAGTGGGCCAGCCAGAGGCTTACGGCCCGCGCAGTGGGCCAGCCAGAGGCTTACGGCCCGCGCAGTGGGCCAGCCAGAGGCTTAGGGCCCGCCCAGTGGGCCAGCCAGAGGCTTAGGGCCCGCCCAGTGGGCCAGCCAGAGGCTTAGGGCCCGCCCAGTGGGCCAGCCAGAGGCTTAGGGCCCGCCCAGTGGGCCAGCCAGAGGCTTAGGGCCCGCCCAGTGGGCCAGCCAGAGGCTTAGGGCCCGCCCAGTGGGCCAGCCAGAGGCTTAGGGCCCGCGCAGTGGGCCAGCCAGAGGCTTAGGGCCCGCGCAGTGGGCCAGCCAGAGGCTTAGGGCCCGCGCAGTGGGCCAGCCAGAGGCTTAGGGCCCGCGCAGTGGGCCAGCCAGAGGCTTAGGGCCCGCCCAGTGGGCCAGCCAGAGGCTTAGGGCCCGCCCAGTGGGCCAGCCAGAGGCTTATAGGGCCCGCCCAGTGGGCCAGCCAGAGGCTTATAGGGCCCGCCCAGTGGGCCAGCCAGAGGCTTAGGGCCCGCCCAGTGGGCCAGCCAGAGGCTTAGGGCCCGCCCAGTGGGCCAGCCAGAGGCTTAGGGCCCGCGCAGTGGGCCAGCCAGAGGCTTAGGGCCCGCCCAGTGGGCCAGCCAGAGGCTTAGGGTCCGCGCAGTGGGCCAGCCAGAGGCTTAGGGCCCGCGCAGTGGGCCAGCCAGAGGCTTAGGTCCCGCGCAGGAATATCCCTGCAAAAAAAAAAAAAATGGGTTGACATTTTGGGGTTTAACATTTTGACATTATTATTATGAGCTAGCCAAGACTTTTGCTCGTAAAGAGGGAATTGATTACCAACTTGGACTGCCTTTGAGCAGCCTGAGGGCAGCAATATTCCGGGAACATCAACTAATTTCGGAGGCTTGAGGCAAAGTGAAATTCACACCAGTTACTCCATCTATCATCATTCTATTATGCATGAAGAACCGCACGTCTATGGGTCATCCAATAATGTTAGCAGACTTCTAGATGTTACCACTGCTAGACTTAGGCTCGGCTACAAGTACCTCTGGGAGTTTGTAACATCTGCTGATGTAGATTTGACTAAATGTAAACTCTGTCAGCAGAACAATTCGCATACTTTGCGTCATTATATAATGGAATGTGAAAAAATTGCGGAATTTAGAGATAACACCATCAATAGTGTCCAAGAAATGTGTAAGTACTTCATTCACAATGATGTGCTGCACATGACTGTAAAGCTGCCGCCCAGTTGGGTGGGTGTGGAGCACATGACTGTAAAGCTGCCGCCCAGTTGGGTGGGTGTGGAGCACATGACTGTAAAGCTGCCGCCCAGTTGGGTGGGTGTGGAGCACATGACTGTAAAGCTGCCGCCCAGTTGGGTGGGTGTGGAGCACATGACTGTAAAGCTGCCGCCCAGTTGGGTGGGTGTGGAGCACATGACTGTAAAGCTGCCGCCCAGTTGGGTGGGTGTGGAGCACATGACTGTAAAGCTGCCGCCCAGTTGGGTGGGTGTGGAGCACATGACTGTAAAGCTGCCGCCCAGTTGGGTGGGTGTGGAGCACATGACTGTAAAGCTGCCGCCCAGTTGGGTGGGTGTGCAGCAAGACTAGTAACTGTGTGACTCACTATAGATGTAAAGTGCCTTGTATAGTGACTGTTGTGAGCCTCTTGTAGTGTCACTTGTGACACCTCTTTGTGTCACTTGTGACACAAAGATTCTTGATGTGTGTATTTGTGTGGGTGATTAGATATGTATGTGTATGTATATGTGTATACGTATATATATATGTACATGTATGTATGAGGGTGTGTACATGTGTATACAACATTGATAATTTTGTAACTAGCGTCAAACATTGTTATTTGCTTAGCTAAACGAACTAGAGGGTTCAGTTCCTGAACCGATTATGTGCCTCTGTATCCTTTACACCACCGCCCACGGGATGGGTATGGGGTGCATAATAAAGAAAGAAATTGAATTATTATCATTATTATTATTATTATTATTATTATTATTATTATTATTATTATTATTATTATTATTATTATTAATATAAAATTATCATTAGCTTCTCTTTAAAGGCTGGTCGCTGGTATCAATCAGCTGATGCCCTGTGCCAAAATGCTGGTATTGTTAACGCATTATTACTACAGATTTGTAATATGCACTATACGACTTTTCCTATAAACGGTTTAAATAATTTAATAAATTGTCCTCCTGGTATTGAATATTGAGAAGTGAGAAAGAGAGGAATAATGAGTTGATATGTGAGAGATGTGGCAGCGTGTGGCCGGCTGATCATAACAATGATGGCGAGAGTGCTGGCAGGTCCGGGCTGCGAGCTGGTGAGAACCGTCATGTTACGCCCCCTCCACACCTCCACTCCTCCACACCTCCACTCCTCCACACCTCCACTCCTCCACTCCTCCACACCTCCACTCCTCCACACCTCACTCCTCCACACCTCCACACCTCCACACCTCCACTCCTCCACACCTCCACACCTCCACACCTCCACACCTAACACACACACACAACATCTGGCCAGCAATAACAGTCATAGTGTTGTGCAGCACTAGACAAGCACAGTGAGCAGCACACTTTACACTCCCCAAGGAACCGGGTTCCACATTTTGGAGCGATGCCGGAGCATCTGATGTATTTACTATTNTGGAAGATGGTGATGGGGGAGGAGAGTTGTTATTGTTTGGAAGGGGCGTCCCCTTCCATTATAACATCAGGCAGTGATGTTTCTCTGGGGTACTCTCTCTCCTACGTTTTGCCTGAATACCACTAGGACCTGGTTGTGGTTCAGTGTTTGTTTGTCTCGCTACAAATTTGTCAAGAGACATTTGTTTTTCCATTCGTTTTAACATTTGTCTGTAATGATGCATCACTTTAGCACCCATAATGTCCTTTTTCTTAGCTAGTATGGTGGATATCGTTCACCGAGATTTGTTGTACTGCCTAGCCAGTTCACCTACCTGCACACCATCTTCATATTTACGAATGATCTCTTGTTTCTGCTCTACAGTCATTCTTACATGGGATCTCATATGTTGAGCCTTACCACTGACTTTCCTGGGATTCATGGCGTATTATATAATAATTACTTTAATGTTCAAAATGCAAAAAATCACCACAAAAGCGGAATTCTTATAGGCGCGATCGTTACTAAGCGGGTAGCTGTAGTAAACTGAGGCAGGTCGGACCGTGTGACCGGGAACCATGCGCTCGGCCGACCTGAACGTGTACCAACAAATATCAGATGTCGACAACACCATCGTATGCCGAGTCGCATTTTTCGATGAAATTTATATCGTAACTCGAAATTATCGTAAGTAGGGGCAATCGTATGTCGAGGTGCCAGTTACTGTATCTACATTTGTGTTCACCATAGCGAACCACTAAGCTGGTATAGTGATTCCAGACAATAACAGGTTGCCACACACCAGCAAGCAGACGACGCTACCTCGACCCGCCCTCCCTCACCAAGATTACTCCTCCCATCATCCTACGTGCATAGCTAATTCTCACTACAATCCTGCTATTAGCAGAATCCTGGTCACTAAATCAAGTAAATGAATAATTTTCCACATGCTTATTTTGTAAAGGAACATGATAAATCATTTGAAGAATTTTAGATGGGTGAAATAATGGCAGTTTGCTGTGGCTAGTGCTGTGAACATCTTGAACAGCATTTATTCACCGATATCTGAACATTGTACACAGTCTTTATCACAGTCAGGCTCTTCTGTGATACTATCATGGCTAAATAATACCAGATATATGAGGTGAGTGCCGTGGCGGGCGGACGCGTGGAGGCGGCTTTGTTATTTACCGAGCTATACCTAGTGACATCCTGGCGTCACCAAGCCTTGCCTTCACAAGGTGCTGTGTGAATATCCTAGGAAGGTACAAGAGTGGACGGGAAGTGCCTAGAGTGAACCATCTCAACAAAAACGGTTCAAACAGGAGGATTTACAGTGTGGAATATAAGGGCAGTGAGGGCCATGCCAGCGCCCTGTAGGCCTCCCTCAGTGAAGGTGTGGGGGGAGGGGGGTGTTGTTGTGCAGTCAGGCGAGGGGGGTCACCCAAGTGCCACCCAGCGTTTATAGAAATATATTTGGGAAAGAAAAAGAAAAATTAGCAATCATGTTTAGTGTTAATGGAGCTCACAGAGTGTCAGACTACAAGTGTATGATTCATTCAGCATTGTGCAGGCTGAATATACAAGGAAATTGTACCAGTGTTTAAGTGTTGCCCTGCCCCACCCCCCCTCAAGCCGAGCAGTGCTCGGTCAACCCTCCTCCCCGCCCGCCGGCCTCACCGCACCACTGTACCTTCTGCCATCCCACCCCACCCATCCTGCGCCTGGGTGTCTCCCACCCACCAATTCACCGCCCACACAGTGCCTGTTGCAGAGATGTGTCACCTTCCATGCACCCAGATATGGCACAAGTCACAGCAAGCATTCAGGTTCCTCCCAAAAGGGAGGGAAGACACAAGTACCCACATGAATGGTGAGTGCGAGGGACAGTTAACCACCCCTGCTGCCACCACCTGTGTCCACCCTCCCACGCCCGCCGATGTCTCAGCTTCCCCGGGGGATGGAGGGGACTTCCCCAACTAACCAGGAATCCCTCAGCCAAGAACATGGTCCTGGGAACAATGCACCCAGACACATCCAGATCCAGAGGAACGTGTCGGGTATGTGACGAATCTCACAGCCTTAGAAACGATGGAATCCTATGCAGACAACGGCTGTACGGGTGCATGAATGGAACCTGTAGAGAGAGAAGGCCCACACGTCCCCCCCCCCCTCTGGCACCCTCACACATTCCACCAAACTTCATATCATCAGATGACCTCCTGAGGGCCATCAAAGCATTTACCACCAGAACTCTTCCCCACATTCCTAAAGCAGCACACCCATTTGCAGCAGGGAAATATACAGACCTAAGAAAAGTGAATGAACGGTCTGAAAATCTTAATGCCGCAGCCACCATCAAAGCATGGCAAAATTTGCTCCTGTTTGGCAATATTTGCTGAGGCGTACCTGCAAGAGGAGGTAAGTCTCATCAGTCACTAGGGCAATAAATAATTTCCCCAGAGCTGACAACCTGATCCCCATCCCTCCTTAACGCAAAAACCATCATGGCAGACCGAAGAGTTCCAATGACAATTTTAAGCTTGGAACACAAGTGACCCAAAAAATTGAAGAGGGCAACACAGTAGGGGCAATTAGGTTACTTACCAGTGAAGAAACAATCGCCCTAGAAATACTGCAACTGCCGACTCACAGAGAGAAGCACCCTCCCAGAGTACCATGGGAACCCACTGCTCAGGACAAATGTCCCAGACATGGGACCTCTATTCCTCCAAGCATCAAGAGATATACTAAGCCATCATGTCATTTCCGCCAGGCTCAGCAGGGGGATAGACTGGAGTAAGACCTCAGCACCTCAAGGTCTATTATGTACCTCGCCCTGCCCAGGTGACGCTCTATTACTCCCTCATCTATCCTTATCTCAACTAAAGTATTTGTGCTTGGGGTTCCACTATCCAAAATCATTTACGTCCTCTAATTACTCAACACAAAGCTGCTATTAGGACAATATCAAACATATGCTGGGGACTTCCTGTTGGCAGTCCCTAATTCCGGCTTGGGCACCTGGCTGGACCATCGGGCCCTAAGTATTGGTGTTGCCCTGCGCCTTGCCGCCCCTATCTCCACCGAACACCGGTGTATTTGCAACCATGCACGGGCAGACCAGTATGGCAGCCATGGTCTCATCTGTCGTAAGACACAGGGAAAGATTGCCAGACATGAAGCAGTCAATGACATCATCAAGAGAAGTTTGGCTACAGCTGGGTGTCCAGCACAAAGGGAACCTCAGTTGTGCAGACCTGACAACAGCCAAAAACCCCAGATGGAGTCACCCTGCAGCCATGGAGGGAAGGTAAACAGGTCGTATGGGGTTACACGTGTGCATCTACATTGGCCGATATCCATCTACGTTACAGCTCAGTGGAGGGAAGTGGGGCAGCCACCTTCAGGGAGACCCAGAAAACCAACAAGTACAGAGACCTAGAACGTTGTTACAGGTTCGTGCCGATAGGCTCCGAGACTCTGGGCGCCTGGGGTAAATGTGCACTTAAGTTCTTAAAGGAGGTGGGCGAGGAACTCATTGGGAAAACGAGAGACCCACGAGCGGCCAGTTTCCTGTTCCAGCGCATCAGTGTCGCAGTTCAGAGGGGAAATGCGTGCTGTATCCTGGGTACGCACCCAACCTCCGAGAAGCTGGACGAGGTCTTCGAACGCTGATTGTTATATACTGTACATATATATGTGTGTGTTCTCTGTAAACTGTAGCATTGCAATAAAATAAAATGAAATAAAACAAAAACATACAAAAAAATAATAGGGGTGGTAGGAGAAGAAAAGATTAAAGTGTTCAGTGAGAATCCACAAGGACTTCTCTGAATACTGTACTCTTTATTTTCTTCTTCGAGGATGTGGGTCTCTAGAATTACACCAGAGGTGGTACCCTATTAGATACATAATATTTGGGAATTTTAGGCAATGCTCTGGTCAAAAGCTGAACAGCAATTCTGTTAGCTCATGCTGCATGTACCGTCTTGGTTGCTCACTCAGTACTGAGGCCTTCACACCCGGAATGTTGCCCATGATTTAAAAAAAAGACGTCTGTTTAGGAGAGCCCTGAGGAAGTTGATGTGAACCCTGTGTAGCCGCGGAAGTTTTGAATCGTACGCTATACCTGTAAGATCCTTGAGGCTCGTTGCGCATCACGCATTGAGAGCCCCAAGGTGCATTGCGCAGTACAGTGGTTAAAGGGCACAAATTTAATTTATACAATTTAAGTAAATGGTGCTGAACGGCGCACATCGTATATATACAATTGAGGGTGCAGCGCACGATTTAAAACTCTCACAGCTACACAGGGTACACATCAGCTTCCTCAGAGCTTGAATAAACAGACAACATTTTAAACAAAAATTGTGGGCAACATTCCCGGGTGTGAGAGCCTCAGTACCGAGTGAGCCACCAAGGCTAGTACATGCAGCATGAGCTAACAGCACTGCTGTTCAGCTTGTGACCACAGCATCCCCTAAAAATGTTAAAATATATATGTAACTGCTATTATTAAGTCATGATAGTATTACAGAAGAGCCTGACTATGATAAAGACTGTGTACNAGATTATAACGCATTGCATACTTTGCAATGCATACTTTACTTGTGGGGGAGAGCAGGAGTTAGGGAGTGGTGGAGAGGTACAGTGAGGGTGAGGGAGGGGATGAAAGAGGTAGAGGCGGCCTTGCTTGCCATGTGAGGAACCTAATGCCAAAACAAACCCAATACCGACCTTCGGTAATATCAACCGCCAGACCGTTATATGAGGCTCTAAATACTGGTTCCCAAAACCGGTCATTATTACAGCAGATCGATAAAAGAAATGCACATGTGATTTGGAGCATTCTATATCTGCCATTGACATGGACAAGCACCCAGAAAGGTAAGCGCCACAAAACAAACCCCTATTCTGGTTAACAACGAAACTCGTTCAAACGAGTGGACAGAACTCCCCAAAAGAAAAACAAGCAAAACAAGCATGATTTCACACGAGCTGAGCCGTGCTGGCATGTCTGTGCAGCCCCCTCCCGGGAGGGGAAAGGGGTAGCCCCACAACCTCGCACCAGCGATCCCCGCCCCAGTTCTGAAGCTGGATTCAGAAATCGCGAAAAAAATGCCGACCAAAGGGAGGAAGGGTGCTGGGGAGCCTTCGAGCCTCACCAGAAAATGGCGTTTCATTACATCAACACTGGGTTTTCTGGGGGGAGCCCCTACGGCTCCCCAGAGCTACTTCACCAAAGACTACAAAAGAAAAGGGGACTTACCCGGGAGGTGGTCGGTGCTCCACTCCTCAACACGAAGTAGAGACAACGGGCTGCAACCGCCTACCCAAAGCAACACAGGCCCGACTGGGCCCAGGAACGTTCACAAGGTAGCGTGCAGCCAGGACCCTGTTCGACTGCCAAAACCTGCGCTCCCGCCAGATTGAGCAAGACCTATTGCCAAGACTGGGCAGCAGCAAGAGCAGCAAATTTACCAAACGTCATGGGCACGGGGATAGAAAGCAGGCTCGCTGGATTTAAATTAATAACCCGCGGACGACCTGAGAGACCCGAACCCGCGAAACAGGGAAGAAGGGAAACCGGATCAACCCAAAGCGCGTCCCCTGACACAGGAGCCGGGGCTCACAGATAAGAGAGGAGGGCCGCAACCAGACAATACATGGTGAAACCCGGCCTGACAAACCAAGCATCAACAACCCAAGGACCTCTCCAAAAAGCAGCAGTCTCATTTTCACCAGAAAAGAGGGAGACGGCTGCAGACGAACATACCTATGACCACGAACAAAGAAGCAAAAACTTCTGTGCTCAAAAGAGCATGAAGCTCCGCTACACGACCCCCAGACGCCATTGCAAACAGAAAAAGAGCCTTAGCCAAGCAATCCTGAACCGAAGGGGAGGAAACAAAAACGGAGGAGAAGAAAGATAGGAGAGCACTCTGCCAAAGACCAGGATGGCTCAGGCGGTTATGCATGAGCGGCCGGAGGTGAAACAACGCACGAGACAGCTTGCGAAATGGTGCAGAAGTAACATCGATACCGAAAGCAAGCTGCAGCGGTTCCGCCAGCGCCACACGATACTGTAACCACGCGATTATCCGGGATTCAAACATCCGTAAAATGCCCTTATACGGCCAAAATCGTGACTGGATAAAGTTCTCAATATCCGGCCAAAATGGCCATGGGAGCCGAATAAAAGCTGGTTTAGCCGGATAAAAAATCGAGCCGGTTAACTTGCTGCCATGTTACACTATCTGGACAGTCAGCCCGGATAATCATTGAATTGTCTGGATATGAAAGCCATGGGGTGGGCCGTACTGTATTAATCCCGTCTGCCTGTGGACTCGAGACGATGGGGAGGAGGGGGTGGGGTAGGTGGGTGGGTGGTGTCGGGAGGGGTGGGAGGGGAGCATCGGGAGGGACCACCTGGGTACAGGAACTACCATTAATTTTAGAACAATTCATCACAGGCAAAAACAAATGAAATAAGTACTAGTAATTATGTAATAACAAATACATAAGTTTCCTAAAAACAATGTGCACAGGCTGAAGTTTCCTTAAAAAATATTGAGTTTTTTTCCTCCTGGCGCCTACATAACATGCTATAGCTGCCCCAAGTGGACCCGTCCAACACTGGTCAACCCATGTGCTCCCGTCCCTCGTGTTATACCACAGTGCTGCGCCATTAGTGAAATATTTTTTTAAATAACTTTTTTATTTCATAGTAACTTTGAACATTTTTGGCCAAGACTATGTCTGGTAGCAGCATGAATCGTTCTGGAGGTGTTAAGAGGAAGAAGGTTGTCCTAGCAATTAAAGACAAGTTACGTGTTATACACCTCAACCAGTGAGGCGTCACAGGCAAGCAGAGCACCTTAAAATGAGGCGCAAGCAAGCGCCTTCAACAAGTGAGGCGCAAGCAAGCGCCTTCACCAAGTGAGGCGCAAGCAAGCGCCTTCAACAAGTGAGGCTTCACAAGCAAGCCAAGCGCCTTCAACAAGTGAGGTGCAAGCAAGCGCCTTCAACAAGTGAGGCGTCACAGGCAAGCCAAGCGCCTTCAACTAGTGAGGCTCAGCAGCTGGCAGTCAAAACTAACTTTGCTTAATGAACTGTACAGTAATTTTAAGTGTTAATTTTAGTGTTGTGTAGTATAGGTTACGTAAATTGTTAAGAATTCTTAACTTTAAGATGTGTGGCATCAATCAAGAAGACGAACACCAACAAGGTAAGTTGAGGGTTCTAGTTGAATATTAATAATTATATGTGGCAAGGCAATTCAAATTACATTATGTTGTTTGTAGTATAAAAATAGTTGGAAACTGTCACTTTGGACTCGTAGGTGAAAAAGTACCATTATCCGGAACACGTGATAATCCGGCTGGGGGGTCCTTCCCATATAGTCGGATGATCGAGTGGAGACAGTACGAGGCGACAGTATTAGGCATAAGATGAGGGTCCTGGAACAACCAAGAGAGAAAGGACAAAACCACCCGAACTGAAAGCGAGCAGCAACGACGAAGGAACAAAAAGCATCGGAAGGACTGCCAGGAAACTTCATACTGCCACCAAGAGGAAGCCCTTAGGTGGGAACCAACAAAGAAGCCATCCAATCACCATAGAGATGGTGATAAACATGAGTCAAAAACACCAAACGCGAAGACTCGCGGAGAAGAGCGAACCAGTCTCGTACCGGACCAGGCCGATCTCCTGAAATAGCCGGAGCCATGGAAAAACCTCCGGGTTCAGACACCGGGCAAGCAGCGCCTGAAACAACGGCTGGGCCGGCCACCATGGGGCCAAGAGGACTACTCGCCCTTGGTAAGTCTCCAGGACCTGGAGCAACAGCTGAACCGGGGGAAAGAGGTACAGGAACCCCCACCTCGACCAGTCCTGCCGAAAAGCATCGATCCCGACAGCCTCACAGTCATGGAAGGGAACCACGTAAACCGGAAGACACCTCGACCACGCCGACGCAAAAAGGTCCACCTCCGAGCACCCAAACGTCCGGCAGAGCCAACTGAAGAAGTCAGCGTCTACCATCCATTCCGTGGACTGAGGAACGAACCTGGACAGGCCGTTCGCCAAGATGCTGGACACCCCCCGGACATGAACCGCCAGGAGAGCCAAACCCCGAGAACTTGTAGCGAGTAGATTATCCCAATAATATACTCACTCCAAACGCATTAGCCTAATGAGAGAAGCAAAGCTCTTCTTAGTACTAATTATGGAACTCAAACCTTTCCCTACTTCCAGTTAATATTCCTGCCAACCTTTGGAGAATGGGGAGGTGTTGCCCGAGCATATAAGTAGCAGAGTTGCGAATAATAACTAGTCCACTTTCAAGTGTGGTCAAGAACAGACACTCCCCAAGGTATCACCTGCATACTTCTGTATACTCTACCAAATATATATTCTCTTAGTGTCTGTGTTTATTGTCACCATACTTTACGTAACAATAGAACCATTACAAACTCAGCAGATAAGTCACCCGAAGTGACCAAACCCAAAGAGCCGAGGACCGCATCGAACCCCCTCGGTTCAAGCAATGAACCACCGGGGAGTAGTCCGAATGGAGCCGGATCATCGATCCGCAGGCGACCCGAAACCCCCGAAGCGCAAACCACACCGCTGCGAACTCTCGACAGAAGGGTCTGTGCTGTGGACCCGACAGAAGGACGGACCCCACCTTCCCTGGCCGGCCTGGTGAGCACTGGTCACAAAGCCCCAGCCAAGAGACGATGCGTCCGTGAACACATCGAGCAAGGACTCGGGAAGGCGCCAAGGCACCGAACCCCGAAAACCCGAAGGAGAAGCCGGCGACGCAGCAGCCGACACAAAGCCTCTTTGGGGCAAACTCAGCTATCGCGAGAGAGGCAGAAGGGACGTACGCGAAGGAACCAAAACAACCGACGAAGCCAAACCCGATCCGACGGGTAGACCAACATCGCAAAGTTCAGGCTCCCTCACAGACCCTCAAGCAACCGCCGGGTGGCCCAGGAGCCTCCCAGAAACAGGCACAGGTGAGACCACAGCCGAAGCAGAAACGCCAGAGGAAGAGACAAGGAAGCAGTCCGAGAGTCCCACACAAGACCCAGCCGGGTCCAGGCCTGGGAGGGAACCAGACGGGACTTCCGCCAGTCACCAGGAACCTGAACCCGGCGAGCTGAGAAAGTACCAAATCCCTAGCAAGCACACATGTGGACCGACAGGGAGACCAAACCAGTCAGTCGTCAAGACCACCCAGAGGTTGAAAATGGGAAATAGATTCACGGAAAATGAAAAGGAAATGTGTGAAACATTAAACGAAAAGTTCCAAAGTGTGTTTGTACAAAATGAAATCTTCAGGGAACCAGACACAATAAGAATTCCAGAGAACATCGTAGAGCACATAGAGGTGTCTAGAGACGAAGTGGAAAAATGCTCAAGGAGCTAAATAAGAACAAAGCAGTTGGTCCAGATGGAGTTTCACCATGGGTTCTGAGAGAATGTGCAGCTGAGCTCAGCATTCCTCTTCAACTGATTTTCAGGCATCCCTGTTTACAGGAGTTGTAGCTGATGTGTGGAAAAAGGCTAACATAGTTCCAATCTACAAAAGTGGAAGCAGGGAAGACCCCCTTAATTATAGACTGGTATCATTGGCAAGTGTAATAGTCAAAATATTAGAAAAAAATAATTAAAACTAAATGGGTAGAACACCTGGAGAAAAACAATATAATATCAAACAGACATTATGGTTTTCAACTGGAAGATGCTGTGTAACGAACTTACTCAGTTTTTATGATCAAGTTGCAGAGATTTTACAGAGAAAGAGATGGTTCAGTTGACTGCATCTATCTGGACCTAAAAAAGACTTTCGACAGAGTTCCCCATAAGAGGTTGTTCTGGAAACTGGAACATATTGGAGGAGTGACAGGTAAGCTTCTAACATGGATGAAAAATTTCCTAACTGACAGAAAAATGAGGGCCATAATCAGAGGCAAGGTATCGGATTGAAGAAATGTCACGAGTGGAGTACCACAGGGTTCAGTTCTTGCACCAGTAATGTTCATTGTCTACATAAACGATCAACCAGTGGGAATACAGAATTACATGAACATGTTTGCTGATGATGCTAAGATAATAGGGAAGATAAGAAACCTAGACGATTGTCATGCCCTTCAAGAAGACCTGGACAAAATAAGTATTTGGAGCAACAATTGGCAAATGGAATTTAATGTTAATAAATGTCATGTTATGGAATGTGGAATTGGAGAACATAGACCCCACACAACCTATAAATTATGTGAGAAATCTTTAAAGAATTCTGATAAAGAAAGAGATCTAGGGGTGGTTCTAGATAGAAAACTGTCACCTGAGGACCACATTAAGAACATTGTGCGAGGAGCCTATGCTACACTTTCTAACTTCAGAATTGCTTTTAAATACATGGATGGAGAAATGCTAAAGAAATTGTTTACAACTTTTGTTAGACCAAAGCTGGAATATGCAGCAGTTGTGTGGTGCCCATATCTTAAGAAGCACATCAACAAACTGGAAAAGGTGCAATGACATACCACTAAGTGGCTCCCAGAACTGAAGGACAAGAGCTACGAGGAGAGGTTAGAGGCATTAAATATACAAAAACTAGAAGATAGAAGAAAAAGAGCTGATATGATCACTATGTTCAAAACAGTAACAGGAATCGATAAAATTGATAGGGAAGAATTCCCGAGACCCGGAACTTCAAGAACAAGAGGTCAGATTTAAACTAACGAAACAAAGCTGCCGGAGAAATAAAAGAAAATTCACTTTTGTAAACAGAGTGGTAGACGGTTGGAACAAGTTAGGTGAGAAGGTGGTGGAGGCCAAAACTGTCAGTAATTTCAAAGCGTTATATGACAAAGAGTGCTGGGGAGAGACGGGACACCACGAGCATAGCTCTCATCCTGTAACTACTCTTAGGTAATTACACTTAGGTAATTACTCCAAGATGACCCAACAGAGCGCAGGAGAGGAAGTCTGCCCCGTCAGCCCCGAACCCCCCAAGGAGGAGGAGCCACCCAATGCCACCGCAGGCCGCGAGAAACGACCCGAAACGCCCACAAATCGTGAGAGCAGGCGCGAGCGAACAGAACAAGCCTCCCCACACTGTCCTGTCAATGGGGCGAACCGCGAAAGGGCCGCTGCCCCTTACGAGAACCCGACCTGTGTGCAGAGTGAACACCGCGCCGACCAGGCACAGGGGGGACCGCAGGCGGCACCGGCGCCAAACCCGACACCTGTGGCCTACCCCGACGAACGGAACCACGAGCCCTAGCACGACCCCGCAGGGAAAGAACCCCCCCGGTTCGCCCAGAGCACCAACAACTCCTCAGACATAGGGCAGCAAGAGGAAGTAGCCACCTGAATATAACGCTCAACTGCAGGAGCCTCAAAACGTAGAGAATAAAAAGGGAGAAGACAACCTAAGAACCAGGGCCCAAGTGGATTCTAAGGAAGAAGCAAGGACCGCCTGTCGACACGCAAAATGCGCAGTGAAAAATCGCAGCAACGCCTTTCGCAGGATCGGCGCAAACAGCTTCAACAGGGCAGACGACACCCGAGCAGCCGAGACCAAGGCACCAGACCCAGGAACAGGACAAAGTGCCTCTACATCCTCCGCAAGCCAACCCAAGGACAGCTCCAGGAGGGAAAAGATACGCAGGACTGAAGCCAAAAAGCCACAAGTGCGCAAGTCCTCAGCCACAAGTGCAGCCGACAGGGAAGGAACCTGCACATGGAGCTGAACCACACCAACATCCCGCGAAAGGGCAGGAGCGAAAAGACGCGCATTAAGATGCTCAAAAATCGTCCCCCAGGTAAACCTGGACCACCGTCAACGCCTCGTGCCACTCAAACGTGCGGGTCCGACAAAGTCCCAACGTTCCAACGAAAACAAGGGGTCAAGCCAGGATGACCCCGGAACCTCATAACGCACTGTTATGGACTGATCACCCTTGTTAAGGGGTAGAGTGGCCGTTCCAGCGCCATCTACGAGTTTGAATCCGAACTCCCTGGGAATCGTACGTAATGTGGACAATGCCATCTGGTGGTGGCTATCTAAAACCTGTAAATGGCTAAAGATTCCTGCCTTGGTCAGCCAGAGGGGTCATTGTGAGCGACCTCTGGCGAGGTCCATCAAGACCAGTGCCACCTAGTGTGTGCTACAGAGCACAATGTCAACTCCCCAGTGGGTTAGTGGTATTTCCTAGTTTCGCCAGTATCGGCTAGGTCATTGATGACATTTTTGTGTCCACAGAGGTGACGTCTGGGGGCAACGATACTGGAGACAGCAGTTCATCTTGGGCAGTCCAGTCTCCCCACAAGGTCCTGGAAACAACCAAGTAAGCCGCCACTGATGAAGCAGTGTGGTAGCTGCTAGTGCTTTAGTGTTGAAAAGATCGGCGTACCAACACAGCAAAGAACTGACCACCAAAGAATTCCAAGCCCTTCACAAGCAGCAGCAACAAGTGGCAGCCGAGGAAATGTCTTCAGGGGAGGAGGTGGTACAGAATGTCCCTACCTCAACAATTAGGAAGTGGTGTAGACTACGGGAAGAAATGCTAACTTTTGTTAAAACGACTAACCCAGAGCAAGCTGTAGTAGCCTGTGTCATTAATCTTTTTAACGACACTGATGCCTCACTACAGACAAGTGTTACAACGTAGGGAAAAACAAGCCTCTATGAATAGATTTTTAGTGAGAAAAACAAAAGCCATAAGCAGGTCCTAGTGGTACTCCTGCAAAACATACCAGAGAGAGTACCCCAGAGAAGTCATCACTGCCTGATGTTATAATAGAAGGGGACTCTCCTTCCAAACACTAACACCTCTCCTCCTCCCATCCTCCTCACCGTCTTCCATACTCGAACAAGAGTCATCAATAAAGGTAAGCAATAACTTGTACATACTTTAGAACTAAAGATCTGGGTGAATTGGGTATAAAATTTAATTTGAAGTTAATATTTTTGCGAGTGTGGAACAGATAATTCAATTTACATTATTTATGGGAAAATTCACTTCGGCTTATGATTTTGTGTGTTACGAACCGTCTCTGGGAGCGGATTAAATTTGTAACCCGAGGTACCACTGTATTCCTGTTACACTATTTTTTAACTTCTTTCAGGTTTGTCTGGCATAAGCTTAGCCATATTATGTTTTCTTTCTTTAAAAACTTTCACCACTACCAGCTTTAATTCCTCATTATTTCCTCTACATCCCACACAATCACACAAGCCTGCCTATCACTCATGAAAAAATAATCAGCCTTAGGAAGGATTTTTCTTTATACACACAGTAAATAGAATATACAGTGCTATATGTAGGACCTACCCTGACTTGTTCAGACTGTGCCATAAAGTTCTGGTGCTGGGATTGACTGCCTTCATGCCTGGAATTATTATTAATTGGTACTTCTTCCACTGTATTACTTTTTTGAAATGAAGAACTCTTTGTTTCTGCCCTTTTAGAGATACTAGTACTTTCAATTTTCTTGATATCATCAGTGCTACATAATATATTAACACGTGAGAAAAATTGGTCAGGTTTAAGTACAGATGTCTGGGCAGAGCGAATGTGCCGATGGGAACTTCTGGCTCGCTTGAATTGCTTTCTTTTGGAATCCGAGGATAAGCTCTCAGACTGTGCAGCCAAGGTTCTTTCTTTCAGTATTTCATTAACAGGTTGAGAATGTTCCTCTGCGGTAGAGTGCAGTGTCCCGTCAGGGTCGCTAACACTAGAAACTGTACTACAATTTTTCAGCACATTTCCCCAGGTTTGATCAGGAGCAACAATTTTATGATGCTTTTTATTGCATTTTGTTCTCAAGATTTCAACTGAGACTTTACCACCAGATGCTTTGCCGTTCTTATTGCTGACAGGTGACTTTCCAACATTTTTAGATCCAACACTCTTCATAATATTGTTGTTATTATTTTCTCTTGCTACATTTTGCATTTCCTTTCTCAGAGCACAGTCTCGTTTAAAGGCCGAAGGTCCAGCAGTTGGCACATTGCTCTGTAATGCCAACTTTGGAATAGTCCGAAGAGTCAATTCTACCACTTGTGTGCTGTTTTGGAAGGTCTGCCGATGAACAATTTTGGACCTTGAATTGGCTTTACTGGCCATGAAGACAGGTCTGAAAATATAATTTATAAGTTAAAAATCCTTAAATGTTATCCTAACTAACAGATAGGCTAAAATTCACTTTTCTAATATGTACTACAATGCAGTACTTATAAAGATGATAATTTAGTTGATAAAAAAATAGGGTATTTACAAAAATTAATCATAATTTCATAGACATTCATAGTTTAATTTTAGAGTGCAGAATAAGAAAAAACCAGTGTTGAATGTAATGAAACCAGTTTCTGGGTGAGCCCCGGAGGCTCCCTGAAGCTATCACATGATTAATTTCCATACTATTAGGCATCATCAGTCACGATTTCTATTTTTGCCACCATCCAACTTTGCCACCATCCAAGAGAAGGCACCCAGAAAGATTGGCAAATCAAAACAGACTACTGCTTGGTTAAAACAAAACACAGCCTCAAAATTGTCAAAAGAGCTCCCCCACAATGAAAACAAAATTTCAAGAAACTAGCCATCACTAGTTTGCACCCCCCCCCCTCCAAGCCTAGGAGGAGGAGGGAGCTGGCCTGGTCATCTGGGCTGCTCACTCCAGTTCTATAATGATAAAAC
>WNGS01006708.1:10257494-10279341 GCA_020271785.1 Procambarus virginalis | reverse complement strand
CATACCACCACAGCCCGGCTGATCCAGAACTTCTCTTAGAAAACAGTCCAGTTTTCTTTTGAAGATGTTCCACGTTGTTCCGGGCAATATTTCTTATGCTCGCTGGGAGGACGGTGAACAACCGCGGACCTCTGGATGTTTATACAGTGTTCTCTGATTGTGCCCATGGCACCTCTGCTCTTCACTGGTTCTATTCTGCATTTTCTTCCATATCGCTCACTCCAGTACGTTGTTATTTTACTGTGAGATTTTGGACCTGGCCCTCCAGTATTTTCCATGTGTATAATATTTGGTATCTATCTCTCTCTCCTTTCTAGAGAGTACATTTGGAGAGCTTTGAGACGCCCAATAATTTAGGTGTTTTTATCTCTCGTCTATGCGTGCCGTATATGTTTCTCTGTATTCCCTCTATTCAGCAATCTCTCCTGCTCTGAAGGGGGCAGTGAGTACTGAGCAGTACTCAAGACGGGACAACACAAGTGACTTGAAGAGTACAACCATTGTGAGGGATCCCTGGATTTGAAAGTTCTCATATTCCATCCATCATTTTTTCTGGCTGACGCGATATTTGCTTGGTTATACTCCCTAAACGTTAGATCGTTCGGACATCATTATTCCCAAATCCTTGACATGCTGGTTTTCTACTATGGAAGATTCGATTGGTGTTGGTACCCTGTACAGTATTATGTTTTCAGATCCTCATTTTTGCCGTACCTGAAATTTATCACTGTTAAACATCATGTTATTTTCTGCTGCCCAATCGAAAAACTTTGTTGACATCTGCTTTGTAGTTTTTCAATGTCTTCAGCAGAGGTATTTTTCATGCTGATTTTGTTGTCATCTGCAAAGGACGACACGAAGCGTGATGTGTATTTTTGTCTATATCAATATGAGAATAAGGAACAGTAGCGGTGCAAGGACTGTACCTTGAGGTACAGAGCTTTTTAACATTGCTTGGACTCAATTTATCTGATGACTGTTACTCTTTGTGTTCTATTTGACAGGAAATTGAGTATCCAGCATCCTACTTTTCCAGTTATTCCCATTGACCCTCTGTTTTCGTCTTTGGTGAAGTAGCTCCGGGGAGCCATAGGGGCTTCCCCCAGAAACCAGCATTGAATGTAATGAAACCATTTTCTGGGTGAGTGCCAGAGGCTCTCCGGCAACCCTCCCTCCCACCGGTCGGTGGTCTTTTCCGTTTTTGATATCTACTTTGGAACCGAGGTTTGGATCGCCGACGTGAGGGTCTTGGGCTCCCCCTTCTCTCGGGAACGAGGGGAGCTGTGCATACATGCCACCGGCTCGTGTGACGTCATGCTCGTTTTTCTTTTGGGGAGTTCTGTCCACTCGTTGGGATTTTCGTTGTTTTAACCAGAATAGGGGTTTGTTTTGTGGCACTTGCCTTTCTGGGTGCTTGTCCCGGTCGATGGCAGATATAGAATGCGCCAAGTCATGTGTGCATTTCTATGAGCCATTGCTCCTCGTGCCATCAAGCAAGCCTCTGTGAGGAGGCCAGGTTCTGGGCTGGTCCCCTGTAGGCCTAGAACTCCACCCACATTGACTGATGCAAAATAGTTAGGGTATCCATATCAGCCTGGATAGTTCCAGGGAGCCTCCGAACTTACCCAGAAAATGGGGTTTCATTACATTCAACGCTGGTTTTTAACATCCAGCCTCTGAACTGAAGGTGTGGGTAGCCGCGTGCGGGGGGGTCTGGGGGCTCCCCCTTCCCCCTCCCGGCGGGGGGAGCTGCGAGATGGCGGCATGGCATGTGGGGACGTTATGCTCGTTTGCGTGTTTTTCTTTGAGCGGTTCTGTCCACTCGTTTGACTTTTCAGTAGTAGTTCAACGAGAATAGGGGTTTGTTTTGGGATTCTTACCTTTCTGGGTGCTGACCCAGTCGATGGTAGACATAGAATGCTCCAAATCACATGTGCAATTCTGTAGGCCATTGCTCCTCGTGCCTCTCTGAGGGGGGGCCAGTTCTGGGTCGTGGTCGCTGGTAGGCCTAAGAACTCTATTCACACTGACTGATGCCAAAGTCTAATATAGCTTCCTAATATATATAGGATGGACAAAACAGAAGATATTAATTTTTGTGGTTTTGATGAGGACAACATTAGCAGGAGGGGTCTTCACAACAGGTTGGCCAAAAAAAGTGTTGAATATAATGAAACACCAGTTTGTGTGGGTGAACCTTGGAGGCTCTCTGAAGCTATCATCACTGATTAAATGCCATACTACTTAGTGTCATCATTTGCGGAGTTCTTTTTGCCTGAACCCAGAACCTGGCCTCTCCCCCCTCCCCTGCCCCCTTACAGAGGCACAGGGAGTGATGGCCTATGATCACTTTACCTTTAAAGGTTATCATCCTTCCCATCACCAGCGAAGCCCCAGAAAGGTAGGTGAATCAAACAAACCACTGCCTGGTTTAAGCCCGTCCTCATAAACAAGCCCAAATACATTCCGTGCACCTGCCAAACCCTATTACGAATGAAAATGTTTACACACAATTCGCACAAATAATGTCCGAACGCTTCCGGAACAAGTGCTTCGCTGATGACATTTGTTTCGAACCACAACGCTCTAAATGTTTCGGCCACGTACTACAAATACTAGCCAACAGAACCTAAACATCTAACCTAACCAGTGCCTAAATATGCACAATATGCTTATATATAATAATAATTATATTTGAGAAAATTCCTGATTTGAAGAACAGAATGTTAAAATTGTTGAATTTGTCTTTGGTGTTGATTGCTGGATAGAATGGACTTGTCTGAGGATAGATACAAAAGAAGTCTCCCAAGAAGAAACGAAACAACAAAAACTTAGTGAAATTAGCCTCCTGCTACCAAGCAAATATTGCTTCAGCCAGAAAAAATTATAGGATGGATTACGAGAATGTTCAAATCCAGGGATCTCATCACAATGGTTGTACTATTGAAATCTCTTGTCCTGTCCCATCTTAAGTACTGTTCAGTATTCACTTCTCCCCTTCAGAGCAGGAGAGATTGCTGAATTAAAGAGAGAACAGAGAATATACATGATTACATAAATGCGATAAGCACCTAATTATTGGGACAGTTTCAAAGCTCTCCAATGTACTCACTAGAAAGGAGACGAGAGAGATATCAAATAATTACACATGGAAAATACGGAGGGCCAGGTCCCAAATCTACCCAGTAAAATATCATACTGGAGAGAACGATATGGAAGAACTGCAGAATGGAGCCAGTGAAGAGCAGGGGTGCCATAGGCACAATCAGAGAACACTGTATAAACATCAGAGGTCCGCGGTTGTTCAACATCCTCCCAGCGAGTATGAGAAATGTTGCTGGAACAACCGTGGACATCTTCAAGAGAAAACTAGATAATTTTCTTGAAAAAGTGCCTGACCAACCAGGCTGTGGTGGATATGTGGGCCTGTGGGTCGCTCCAAGCAACAGCTTGTTGGACCAAGCTCTCACAAGTCAAGCTTGGCCTCAGGGCAGGCTTGGGGAGGGGAAGAACTCCCAGAACCCCATCAACAAGGCATCAAGCTAGTTAGCTCCACCTCCATCTCCCCCTCCCCCTCGGGGAAGGGGGGGTAAGCTGGTCCGGGAAGTCTGGGCCAGTTCCCAGCCTTCTCGGGAGCCACCATGCATTACTCAGGCCACCACAACTCGAATAAAGCACGTAAAAACATGGGGTTCCAGATTCAGCCTAAAAGGGAGAACCCTAAAGCGGTAAGCCTGCCACCCCACTACAAAATTTAACCAATCCCTCAACTCCGTATGTATAGGGATGTGCCAGTAGGTGTCCTTGAGGGCTAGGGAAATCATCCAAGCACCTGGCTTGAGTATGAGATAGACCTGGGACAATGTAGTCATCCAAAAAGAGGGGCAAGGAATTGACCAGTTCAGACGGGACAAATCTGGAATTACCGGAGATGTGCGCAGTCTCGTTTCAGACCGGAAAAAGCGGGAAACTCATCGAAGATACGAGGTTATTGTGACCACCCCCAAACGCACCCACTCAAAGACGACTTGATGGAGGGAAGGAGAAGAATCCTGCTCCATTAGGCCCGAACCCCTCAAAGGCGATGGAACTGCCCAACTCCACCACAGACTGTGCAACACGACTGAAAATGCCAACACAATGTGGGACCAATCATGGGCAAACAGAGCCAGCCTCCCCCCTAACCACCTCATCAAAGGGGAAATCTACGAAAGGCCGATGCGAACCATGGGATCCAGTCCTCCAAACAGGTTCCCTCTGAACTAACTGAAGAAGCTGGGGAAAATGCAACAGACCCAGCTGTCGGCACAACACATGACCCACCTAAATGCCATGTTATGGAATGTGGAATAGGAGAACATAGACCCCACACAACCTATATATTATGTGAGAAATCTTTAAAGAATTCTGATAAAGAAGAGATCTTGGGGTGGTTCCAGATAGAAAACTATCATCTGAGGACCACATAAAGAATATTGTGCGAGGAGCCTATGCCACGCTTTCTAACTTGAGAATTGCTTTTAAATACATGGATGGGGATATACTAAAGAAATTGTTCACGACTTTTGTTAGGCCAAAGCTAGAATATGCAGCTGTTGTGTGGTGCCCATATCTTAAGAAGCACATCGACAAACTGGAAAAGGTGCAAAGACATGCTACTAAGTGGCTCCCAGAACTGAAGGGCAAGAGCTATGAGGAGAGGTTAGAGGCATTAAATATGCCAAAACTAGAAGACAGAAGAAAAAGAAGTGATATGATCACTACATACAAAATAGTAACAGGAATTGATAAAATTGATAGGGAAGATTTCCTGAGACCTGGAACTTTAAGAACAAGAGGTCATAGATTTAAACTAGCTAAACACAGATGCCGAAGAAATATAAGAAAATTCACTTTCGCAAACAGTGGTAGACGGTTGGAACAAGTTAGGTGAGAAGGTGGTGGAGGCCAAGACCGTCAGTAGTTTCAAAGCATTATATGACAGAGTGCTGGGAAGACGTGACACCACGAGCGTAGCTCTCATCCTGTAACTACACTTGGGTAATTACTTTGACCAAAAGCAGGGAAAGCTGCGGCCCTACCCTCCCAGAAGACCAACGAGACCAGCCTCCTCCACCCCCCAGACACACAAGAAGTCAGAAACTGGATGGCAATTCACAGAAGCTGCCGACAAAACTGAGCAACAGAGTCCTCAGGACTCCTGTGCCATTAAAATTCTCAGACTGTGGCCCTTTCTCTCCCTCCTGCGGCTGTGACCCGGGTCCTCCTCAAAACAGCCGATGGCGGGACTGCATTGGTGCAAGGCCGCAACTGCTTAAGTGTTTGCTCGAGCAGCTGTGCGGGAAACCTGAACTTTTCTCCCCTGGTTTTTCTTTTGGACAGGGTTTGGTTTCGGAGACTGTTCTGGTATCTTCGGGGCAGTCTTGTTTGCTGTTCTTGCAATTACTGGGTTGTCACCTGGTGTCCCTAGGTCGGTTGCTGCATCACCAACTTCTTTGGGTTTTTCTGGGGTCAAGACCATGGTGCCCTCCTCCCTCACTCGATGTGTTCACTGATGCCTTGTCTGTCTACTGGGGCTTTGTGTCCAGTGCTCACCAGTCCAGCCAGGGACATTGGCAGCTGTCCATGCTCTGGGCTCACAACTCTGTGCAGGAGTTTGCGGCTGTGTGGCTCGCCGTTACCTTCGTGCCACCAGTTCTGCTTTGGTGGACTCATTGTGGATTGATCCGGTTTCCCTGGTTGCCTGTTCCGGGGCTCTTATGTTGAAGGTCACCTGCACTGTCATTAAGTCTAGCCAGCCTGCTGTCTGCCCTCATGCCCATATTGTCCATAAGTATGCTGCTGTAATGGCCTTGCGTTGATATTCGAGCGTGGGGGGTTTTGGAGATCGAACAGGGTCTTATGACCCTGGTGAGTTGGACCAGGGTCAGGGTCGGACCAGGTGAGATACCTGGTCTGCGGCCAGGTATCTTGTGAATGTCCGTGGTCCTCGGCGGCCTTGTGTAGCTTTCGATCGTGTGTCACGACCGACAGTCTCTTCTTTGGATTGATACAAGCAGTGCTGCCTCCTCTCTGGTAAGTGCCCTTTTTGTTGTCTTCTCTGTTGGTAATTTGCTGTATTATCGACAGTAATATAACATTTTGAGAAATATGCTCTACAAGAAATTTATTCATATCTTTTTTTTTCTGTAAAATGCACAATTTGGAGAAGAGATCCAGTGACTGAATTTGGTATATTCTTTTGAGCGATCTATTATAGAAAGTTGCTGATTTTGTGAGTTCCACTGTATGCTTAGTGGATTCTAAAATTAAATTTTTCTTTCAGCTCCCTGGAGCTATTGGGCTAATATGCGAATCATTAGACTGGAGCATTAGTCTATGGAGTTCAGCCTACCAGGGACCACGAACCAGAACTTGGCCCCCCCTCAGAGAGGCGCAGGGAGCAATGGCCCTGGAAAACCACTCTGTGATTGGGGGTTTTCCTTATCTGCCATAGACTTGGGTTAGGCACCCAGAAAGGTAAACATAACAAAACAAACCCCACATGGTAAGAAAATTGCAACCGAAAACTGAACATAGAAGCAGAACTCCCTCCAATCCCAAGGAAACAAGCAAACAAGCTAACGTCTCACTCCATCACCGGGTCACTCGTCAGCACAGCCCCCACCCCCTGGACCCCCAGCACCGGCGACCCCAGCCACTCCAGTTCGTCACCTAGTGCGAACCGGGGCAAACGTCTTCTCTGGCCTCACTTTCCATGCAGTTTTTGCCTTCGTGGTGTCCTCTGTGGTGTCGTGTGTGGTCGCCCAGGTGTCCTCAAGAGTATCAGGGTTGCATGCGCTGCATGCGCTTATCCTTCCCTATGCACCTTGTGAGTACTACCCTTGCATGTTAGGGTTCTCTTCCCTGGTGCATTCGGGAACCAATTCCGTAGGGGTTTTTGCTGCTCGGCATTTACCCCTCCCTTGGGGCCAGCTGGGGTTTTGTGGCCCTTGTTTGGCCTTGGGTAGGGATTGGTATCGTGCTTATTGAGGCTTCAATATTCTCAAGTCATCGACTTGAGAATGGTCCAGAACGGACCGAAATGTCGTCGTCCCTTCACTTTCTAGTGTGTGGTCTGGTCAACATACTTCAGCCACATTATTGAGACTCATCACCTGCAATTGGGGCTTCAAGGTGTTGTGCAGCCTGCCTACCTACGCGGCGGCCGATTCCTGTTTCTTCTGGGGACATTGTACTTTTATGGGTTATTCTTTTGTTTTTGTTTTCCTAGCTGGTGGAGGGTCTGCCTGGTGTGGCTATAGTTCCACTTATAATATATCGGTGGCCCTTTGCTAGGCCCCCGTGATTGTACACGTCATACCGGTTTCAGAGTTTTGATCTCTCCCCCTTGTTAGCTTTGGGTCTTAACCGGTTAGCAACACCGTGCCCAGACCGGTTGACTGAGCCAGCCACCAAGTGGCTGAGGTTTCAGGAGCTGCTTGCTCGGTGTCTGAACCCGGGGTGTTTTCAGTGGCTCCGCCTCTTCAGGCATGTCTAACCGGTCCGGTACATGGCTAGTTCAGTCTTCTCCTCCGCTCCTCACGTCTGTTTTTTTTTACTTGGGCTTATCACCATTTGTATTGTGAACAGGTGGTTTCGTTGATGGTGTTCCACCTGAGAGCTTCGTCTCGGCAACAGTATGAAGTTTCCTTGCGTTTATTCTGTCATTTTCTCTCTCATAGGTTGTCTTCTATTTCTGATCGGGTTGTCTTGTCCTTTCCATCTTGCCTTTTTCAGGATCGTCATTTGATGCCTAATACTGTCGCCTTGTATCTTGCTGCATTGGAGGAGTCACTCCAGCTTGTGTTCGGGGTGGATGTTATTTCTGCCCAATTCCGTAAGCTTTCTCATGCTTTGTGAGAAATTGCTGATATTGCTGGTATTAGACTTTGGCAGCAGTCATTTCATAGGAGTTCATAGGCCTACCGAGGACCACGAGCCAGAACCTGGCCCCCTCAGAGAAGCACGAGGAGCAATGACCAATAGAAACCGCCATGTGGTTGGAAGCACTCGGTGCCATCGACCGGGTCAGGCACCCAGAAAGGTAACCATTCCAAAACAAGCCCCTATTCTGGTTAAGAAATTGCAACAAAGCTGAACTAGTGGACAGAACTCCCCAAACAAAAATGAGCAAGCGAGCATGATGTCCAAATCCACAAGGGCTGCAACGAGGATTCGAACCTATGTCTGGGAGCATTCCAGACGCTGCCTTAATCGACTGAGCTAGGACATGGTAAAAAGAGTTGAAACCGAAGTTCTACTGAACTTAGTGGATCCTGCAGCCTCTCCGAGGCACAAACCATTGTTTTACACAACTCCCCCATGCACTCGAGCTATGCCAACAGGCCGTTCTCCCTCTTCACCCTTTGGACGTTTGTGGCAAACCTTAAAACTTCATTACATTCAACGCTGTTTTTTTCCAAGGCTGTGTTTCTATCGACATTCGCGTTTGGGGGTTGGGTTGGTGAACTTCGTGATTTTCTCCGGCACAGGGATTTCTGCTGCTTTGGTCCCGGTAGTCGGTTTGTTTGGTTGCAGCCTTCTCCTTCTTTTCTGGGGAAGAATGAGAGTTACTTTCCGGAGGGATCCTCGAGTTCTTGATGCTTGGTTGGTCTGGCTGGGGGGTTCCTCATGTGTTGTGTCCAGTTGTGGCTCTTCTCCATTACCTGCGCGCTTCGGCTTCTGTGGCCGGAGATGCGCTTCGATCCGGTTCCCTCATTCCCTGTTCCAGGGCTCGGGTCTCCCAGATTGTCTGCAGAGTTATTAAGTCTATCCAGCCTGCAGTCTATCCTTGTGCCCATGACGTTAGGAAGTTTGCTGCATTGGTTGCCGTGTTTGGCAACATGTCTTGGGCTGATATTTGGGAACAGGGATTTTGAAGGTTGAACAGGGTTCTGGCCGCCCGATGTTTTGTTAACGTTCCTGGGCCTGGGCGTTCTTCTGTTGCTTTGGGTTGCAGGTTTCCACCAGTTGTCTCGCCTTCGAGTTGAGGAGTGTGTGGCAGCCTCGTCACGGGTAAGTCCCCCTTTTCCTTATCTTTGGTTACGTAGCTCCAGGGAGACGAAGGAGCTCCCCACAGAAAATCAGCATTGAATGTAATGAAACGCCGTTTTCTGGGTGAGCCCCGGGGCTACCTGGCAACCCTCTCTCCTTCTTGTCAGCAGTTTTTGTGTGGTTGATGCTTAGCCTCCGAACTAGAGTGGCTGAGTCACTGGCGTGGGAGGGGGGGGGGATGTGCGGACGAGCGATGCTGTGATAGTGTGACGTTTGCGTGTTTCCTTGTGATTGGAGGGAGTTCTGCCTCTGTTCGGTTTTTGGTTGCGTTTTTATTACCTTGTGGGGTTTGTTTTGATATGCCTACCTTTCTGGGTGCCTAACCCTGGTTGATGGCAGATAAGGAAAAGCCCCAACACACAGGGGGGGGGTTCCAGGACTATTGCTCCCTGCACCTCTCTGAGGGGGCCAGGTTCTGGCTCATGGTCCCCGGTAGGCTGAACTCCATAGACTAAGGCCCCTGTAATGATTCACATATTAGCTGGATAGGTCCAGTGAGCCTCCGGGACTCGCCCAGAAAATAGCATTTCATTAAATCAATGTTTTTTTTTTTACCAGGTGACAGTGAGGGTAGTGGCATGGTTGGAGCTTTGGAGGCTTTCATCAGTGGACAAGGCACTTCGGGTGGTGTTGGCAACGACAACCCTCCTTTCTCAGAATATGCTGCTGCTTCTCGGTTTCCTACAGTGTTTCCTACACCTACTGATCAAAACAATATTCATCCCGCTTACAAAATATTCAACAAGATCAGATACATTCAAATATTACCAGTAGGTTTCCCCAAGATTTATACAGTGAAAACCTAAAAATTGGTATTGAAGTGGAGCCTGATTCTCATACAAAACAAAATGCGGAGGGGTATTGCTCCAAAATGTCCCACTCGCCACAAGATAAATGATTTTCCTCGAAAAATCCCAGATCATCCCGTTTACTTTGGACATAATTCCTACCTAAACAATGTGAAGCATAAACAGAGTGAACTTGATTCAGATTTAATCCAGACAAATTATGCCACACATGATCATCTGCATCACATCGCACAAAATACAAGCAGCCATGAAAGACTGGATAGGTAAGGTCAGCAGTGCACATGTAGTCTTATGAGGTTGTGGGATAATAATGAGGATGATTTGCTGGTAGTTGGCAGTGGTTGTGATGCTACATAGTGTGTAAGGTGTAGTGTAAGAGAGATATATATGTTGGCAGTGGTTGTGATGCTACATAGTGTGTAAGATGTAGTGTAAGAGAGATATATATGGTGGTGGTGGTGGTTGTGATGCTACATAGTGTGTAAGATGTAGTGTAAGAGAGATATATATGTTGGCAGTGGTTGTGATGCTACATAGTGTGTAAGGTGTAGTGTAAGAGAGATATATATGGTGGTGGTGGTTGTGATGCTACATAGTGTGTAAGATGTAGTGTAGATATATAGATGATAGTGTGTAGGTGTAGTGTAAGAGAGATATATATGGTGGTGGTGGTTGTGATGCTACATAGTGTGTAAGGTGTAGTGTAAGAGAGATATATATGGTGGTGGTGGTTGTGATGCTACATAGTGTGTAAGGTGTAGTGTAAGAGAGATATATATGGTGGTGGTGGTTGTCAGTGATGCTGAAATGGTGATGGAATTTCATTACAAGTCCTCACATTGTAATTTCTTACCTGGTTTGATGTCCATGACCACACTTGAAGAAACAATTCACCAGCAAATTATATAGTTTTGTAGGAAAGGAATCACCCTTCTAGCTACTCATCTCTAGTCTTTTTCTGCAGCGGCCCCTTGTGGCTTTAGGAAGCCACAAGGGGCCACAAGGGGCCGCAAGGGGCCACAAGGGGCTACAAGGGGCCGCAAGGGGCCGCAAGGGGCCGCAAGGGGCCGCAAGGGGCCACAAGGGGCCACAAGGGGCCGCAAGGGGCGACAAGGGGGGGCCGCAAGGGGCCACAAGGGGCCACAAGGGGCCACAAGGGGCCACAAGGGGCCGCAAGGGGCCACAAGGGGCCGCAAGGGGCCACAAGGGGCCACAAGGGGCCGCAAGGGGCCGCAAGGGGCCGCAAGGGGCCACAAGGGGCCACAAGGGGCCACAAGGGGCTACAAGGGCCACAGGGGCTACAAGGGGCCACAAGGGCCACAGGGGCCACAAGGGGCCACAAAGTACAATATCACTGACAGTGTACCATTACTAGTCTCGAGGAGAGGCTATGGGAACTGAACCTCATATCGTGGGACGAAAGAAGTTAAGGGAGACGTGATCACAACATACAACATTATCAGAGTAATTGATTGGGTAGATAGACAGTTTATTTAACACAGGTGTTACATGCACAAGGGTACACAGGTGGAACTGAGTACTTAAATGAGCCATAGAGACATTAGAAGGAACTTTCTGTGGTGGAGCTCCGTCGGCTCCCTGGAGCTATTGGACTGATATTAGCTAATATTAGTACTGGGCTTCAGTCTTATGGAGTTGTCAAGCCTACCGGGGACTACTAGCCAGAACATGGTCTCAGAGAGGCGAAGGGAGCAATGACCTTTGAAACTCTTTATGTATGAAAGTGTTCGCGCCTGCCATCGACCGGGGTTGAGCACCCAGAAAGTTTGGCCCTTCAAAACAGACTTCTCCTGGTAGAAAAACTGCAACTAAAGACCAAACAGAAGCAAGAAACTCCCCTAAAGAAAAACAAAGTAACACATCATTACACTTTGTGCCACACACCCTCTCACACCGTCATCTCGTCGTCACATCTCATTATTTTTAGTGTATGGTTTGGTCAACATTTTTCAGCCACGTTATTGTGATTAGTCATCTGCATATGGATGCCACACGAAAGCGTCTTACTCTGTTAAATTTCTTCAGTGCCCTACCTTCTTTTAAACAGCCTTTTTGCGCCTTCAAGTCTTCCCTTCTTGCCGCGAAACGTCGAAAGAACCAGCTCAGGTTTCTTAAAGACTGTCTTGGGGAGCAAGTTCTCCCTCTTTCGTTATCTCACTTCCTCCAGTTCAACACTTCAGATTCTCCTTTTCCTGAACATGCCCACCTTCTTCTTCAAGAACTTATTCACTCCATCACCTTGCAAGTTGACGATGCTTTTCTAACAGTACGTCAACATCAACGCTTTTTCTGTCTTCTTCTCTTCCCAGTGATCTATGCAATATCCTATTTCCCATTGCATTTGACACTGCTCACCTCTCCTCTACCCACCACTCCTCTACACTACACAACAAACTACTGGGCCTGATTTCCAACAAATTACTTGGAAATCAGGCACTGTACTTGGGCTAAATACTTGGTATTTAGGCTAAATACTCTTTGACTGTGCTACCAACCTTTCATCTTCCCCTCTCTCTAAGCACCAGCAAGAACTTCTCGGACTTGGTCTTTCTTTTGCAAACTCCCTTGGCCCATGCTGTGGCATTGACCTCATTAGTTCCTTTGAAAAGTTTGTAAATTTTAACTAGTACTATTTTGGACCTGTCTGCCTTTAGAGGGGCCCTTATCCCCCCATTCTTGACAGCTTGTTTTCTAAAAATCACCACCTTCCTTGTCGCTTCCAGCTTGCCCTTGCCTCCCTGAAATCTAACAACTCTCTTCTTATCCTTCCTTCCGACAAAGGCAATTCGGTGGTTGTCCTTGACCGTGAGGACTACCTCCAGAAAGCAGATGTCTTGCTCTTTGACTCCTGCATATATGCCCCTCTGACTTCTAACCCTTTGGATCGCCTTAAAATTTCCTTCAACCGCAAACTAAGACAGCTCTCTAGTCTTTGTCTTCCCGACTCCAATCTCCTTAAACGGTTCTGTGTCGTCTGCCCTTCTCTTCCTTATCTCTATGGTCTACCCAAGACTCATAAACCTGGTGTTCTTCTTTGTCCTGTCATTTCTTCAAGAGGCTCTGTCGGCTATCCTCTTGTCTCCTGGCTAGCTAAAACTCTGATACCTTACCATAGCACTTTTTCTCCTGCCCACCTTCGTCACTCTCAGGACTTCATAGAAAGACTGCACCTGCAGCCCTCCTGTAAGATGCTTAGTCTTGATGTCGACTCTGTTTACTAATGTTCCCCTTGATGACGTTTTCTCTATTCTTAGACAGAAGGCGACCGAGGGCCTTCTTCCTCTCGTTTCCCACTTACATTATCCTCGAACTAATCAGAATCTGTGTTGACTAACTCTTTCTCTTTCAGCGGTAAATACTACTCTCAAACTTTCGGTGTCGCTATGGGTTTCCCTCTCTCACTTGATCTTGCCAATTTCTACATGGAATACTTCAAAACTGTTTTTCTTCCTTCTATTGATACTTGTTCCTCTCTAGCGTTGCTATGTTGATGACATTTCTGGGAGTAGCCCCGTCAGCTCCCCGGAGCTATCCAGGTTGAATTGATATGTATAACTTTCTGGCATCAATCAAAGTGCTAGGAGTTCTTGCCTATCGGGGAACATGAGTCAGAACCTGGCCCCCTCAGAGAGGCACGAGGAGCAATGGCCTATAGAAACCCCCTTGTGGTTGGGAGCATTCTATGTCTGCCATCGACTGGGATAGGCACCCAGAAAGGTAGGCGCCCCAAAACAAACCCCTAATCTGGTGAAAATATTGCTACCGAAAGCCGAACGAGTGGACAGAACTCCCCAAACAAAATTATCAAACTAGCATGACGTCATCACGTCGCCGCGCCACCATCTGCGTAACCCCTCCATCCCCAGGAGTGGAAAGGGAAAGCCCCAGACCCTCCACGCCGGCGATCCAACTGGCAGTTTTTGGCTGATGGGATTACTGGCCGGTAGAGTGCCTCTGGCTCCGGTTTTTGTTTCAGTCCTTGTGGTGGGACTGTCTACCGGTGGAGTGTGAGCCAGCAGTGAGATTCTACGGTACTCGGGCTGCATGCGCCTAGGGCTATCTTCCCTAGGTGCCCTGTAAGTACTGCCCTTGGGGCTTGGGGCCACCTTCCACAAGTCACTTTGGGTTCTATCTCCGCTCTATCCTTTACTGCTCGGTACTGGGCCGCCTTGGAGTTGGCTGGGGTTTTTGTTTTTGTTTAGAGAACATCAGCAGTAGTGGGGAGGAAGAGGGTATGGTGGTGCAAAACAACAGCAATATCGCAGAGCTAGGTAATATAAACAATATAAACAATGAGAGCAACAGTGGGAAAGAATGCTTAAATGAAGAAATTGGGACAAAAGACGGAGATGGCTCCAATAAAGAGGTAGACACGACAGGCATAGGTATAAATACCCTGAAAAAAGTAAATACTGAAAATATTTGCAAATTCTATGCACAAGGAATATGCAAATATGGGAAATAAGGTGCAAAATGCACTTTTTTGCATCCTCGAAAATGCAGGAACATGTTGGCGAAGGGTACATGCCGTTTTGGAACGGAGTGCAGATACTTAAACCCTAAACTATGTAAATTTTCAATTGGGGAAAAAATGTTACAATCTTCAGTATCCGAAACTTCACGTGAGAGGTACACAGCATTATAGACGGGAAGATCAATATGGTACCACTGGAAATTTTTTAGAGGAAGGCAGAAACAGAGTAGAACATATAAAGAGAGAGGAACAGTCAGATGGAACCATTGCAGGATTACAGAGGGAAAGGGAGATACCCACAAGACTGGAATACAAATTATCACCAAGTACACAGATACTACACCACACAACACCCGCACTACTACCAAAACTGGACGAACCACTACCAAAACAACATACCCTGGACCGGGGTGGAGTGGGGGGAGAACTACCAAAGCCCACAAGAAGTGACAGGCAATATGAGAAATCATTCATATTTGCAAACATAAAAGGTCTAAAACCAAACTCAAGAAATAAAGTTAAGTTCATAAATGGCTTTTTAATAGATTTGAACTCAATATTTGGTGCATTTACAGAAACCCACACAAAAGACCACATGGATAGTGAAATCTGGATCCCAAATTATAATCTACAGTCTCCACTCGATCATCCGGACTATATGGGAAGGACCCCCAGCCGGATTATCATGTGTTCCGGATAATGGTACTTTTTCACCTACGAGTCCAAAAGTGACAGTTTCCAACTATATTTATACTACAAACAACATAATTTGAATTGCCTTGCCACATATAATTATTAAATATTCAACTAGAAACCTCAACTTACCTTGTTGGTGTTCGTCGTCTTGATTGATGCCACACATCTTGAAGTTAAGAATTCTTAACAATTTACGTAACCTATACTAACACAACACTGAAATTAACACTTAAAATTACTGTACAGTTCATTAAGGAAAGTTAGTTTTGATTGCCAGCTGCTGAAGCCTCACTGGTTGAAGGCATTTGGGTTGCCTGTGATGTCTCACTGGTTGAGGTGTATAACAGTAACTTGTCTTTAATTGTTAGGACAACCTTCTTCCTCTTAACACCTCCAGAATGACTGATGCTGCTACCAGACATAATCTTGGCCAAAAATTTTCAAAGATACTATGAAAATAAAAAAGTTGTTTAAAAAAATATTTTACTAATGGTACAGCACTGTACTCACCTAATTGTGGTTGCAGGGGTTGAGCTTTGGCTCTTTGGTCCTACCTCTCAACTGTCAATCAACTGGTGTACAGATTCCTGAGCCTACTGGGCTCTATGATATCTACATTTGAAACTGTGTATGGAGTCAGCCTCCACCACATCACTTCCTAGTGCATTCCATTTATTAATTACTCTGACACTGAAAAAATTCTTTCTAACGTCTCTGTGGCTCATCTGGGTACTAAGTTTCCACCTGTGTCCCCTTGTTCGTGTTCCACCCGTGCTGAAGAGTTTGTCTTTGTCCACCCTGTCAATTCCCCTGAGAATTTTGTAGGTGGTTATCATGTCTCCCCTTACTCTTCTGTTTTCGAGGGATGTGAGGTTCAGCTCCTTTAGCCTTTCCTCGTAGCTCATTCGTCTCGGTTCCGGGACGAGCCTTGTGGCATACCGCTGAATCTTTTCTATCTTTGTCTTGTGTTTAACTAGGTATGGACTCCAGGCTGGAGCTGCATACTCCAGGATTGGTCTTACATAAGTGGTATACAAGGTTCTGAAATATTCCTTACACAAGTTTCTAAAGGCAGTTCTTATGTTGGCCAGTCTAGCATATGCCGCTGATGATATTCTTTTGATGTGGGCCTCTGGGGACAGGTTCGGTGTGATATCAACCCCCAGATCTTTCTCTCTATTTGACTCTTGCAGGATTTCACCTCCCAGATGATACCTTGTGTTCAGCCTTCTGCTCCCTTTGCCTAATTTCATCACCTTACACTTTCCTGAGTTGAACTTTAGCAGCCATTTTCTAGACCATTCCTCCAGTTTATCCAGGTCATCCTGTAGTCTCTGTCTATCTTCATCCGTCTTGATTCTTCTCATAATTTTTGCATCATCAGCAAACATTGAGAGGAATGAGTCTATACCCCGGAAGATCGTTTACATATATTAGAAACAGGATGGGTCCAGGTACTCAGCCCTGTGGGACTCCGCTGCTGACAACACGCCACTCTGATGTCTCCCCCCTCACCGTTACTCGCTGTTTCCTGTTGCTTAAGTACTCCCTTATCCACTGGAGCACCTTCCCTTTTACTCCTGCCTGTTGCTCCAACTTTTTAAACAGCCTTTTATGGGTTACTGTGTCAAAGGCTTTCTGACAGTCCAGGAAAATGTAGTAGGCCCACCCTTCTCTTTCCTGCCTAATTTTTGTTGCCTGGTCATAGAATTCTATTAAACCTGTGAGGCACGATTTACCATCCCTGAACCCATGTTGGTGGTGCATTACAAAGTTATTTCCCTCCAGATGCTCTACGAGCCTTTTCCTCACGATCTTCTCCATCACCTTGCATGGTATACAAGTTAAGGAAACTGGCCTGTCGTTCAGTGCCTCTTGCCTGTCACCCTTCTTGTATATTGGGACCATGTTAGCTGTCTTCCAACTTTCTGGTAAGTCTCCTGTTTCCAGTGACCTGTTATACACCATAGAGTAATTACCTAAGTGTAGTTACCTAAGTGTAGTTACAGGATGAGAGCTACGCTCGTGGTGTCCCGTCTTCCCAGCACTCTTTGTCATATAACGCTTTGAAACTACTGACAGTCTTGGCCTCCACCACCTTCTCCCCTAACTTGTTCCAACCGTCTACCACTCTGTTTGCGAAAGTGAATTTTCTTATATTTCTTCGGCATCTGTGTTTAGCTAGTTTATATCTATGATCTCTTGTTCTTAAAGTTCCAGGTCTCAGGAAATCTTCCCTATCGATTTTATCAATTCCTGTTACTATTTTGTATGTAGTGATCATATCACCTCTTTTTCTTGTGTCTTCTAGTTTTGGCATATTTAATGCCTCTAACCTCTCCTCGTAGCTCTTGCCCTTCAGTTCTGGGAGCCACTTAGTAGCATGTCTTTGCACCTTTTCCAGTTTGTTGATGTGCTTCTTAAGATATGGGCACCACACAACCGCTGCATATTCTAGCTTTGGCCTAACAAAAGTCGTGAACAATTTCTTTAGTATATCGCCATCCGTGTATTTAAACGCAATTCTGAAGTTGGAAAGCGTGGCATAGGCTCCTCGCACAATATTCTTTATGTGGTCCTCAGGTGATAGTTTTCTATCTAGAACCACCCCTAGATCTCTTTCTTTATCAGAATTCTTTAAAGATTTCTCACATAATATATAGGTTGTGTGGGGTCTATGTTCTCCTATTCCACATTCCATAACATGGCATTTATTAACATTAAATTCCATTTGCCAAGTGGCGCTCCATGTACTTATTTTGTCCAGGTCATCTTGAAGGGCATGACAATCATCTAAGTTTCTTATCCTTCCTATTATCTTAGCATCATCAGCAAACATGTTCATATAATTCTGTATACCAACTGGTAGATCATTTATGTAGACAATAAACATCACTGGTGCAAGAACTGAACCCTGTGGTACTCCGCTTGTGACATTTCTCCAGTCCGATACATTGCCTCTGATCATTGCCCTCATTTTTCTATCGAGTGTGGCACACTTAGTGCTTCTGCACCTTCCTTTAGTATCCATGGTGAGATTCTGTCAGGCCCAACAGCCTTTGTCACATCCAGCTCCAGCAGACACCTTTTGACCTCATCACTGGTGAGGTCAAATTCCTCCAAAGTTGCTTGGTTTGCCGCTTCCTCATTTAGTGCAGGGGCTTCTCCTTGTTCTATTGTGAAGACCTCCTGGAATCTCTTGTAGAGTTCTTCACGCACCTCCTTGTCATTCTCTGTGTATCTGTGGTATAACACGTGGTATAACACTGTGCTATAACACGAGGGACGGGAGCACATGGGTTGACCAGTGTTGGACGGGTCCACTTGGGGCAGCTATAGCACGTTATGTAGGCCGCCAGGAGAAAAAACTTGCAATATTTTTTAAGGAAACTTCAGCCTGTGCACATTGTTTTTAGGAAACTTATATATTTGTCATTACATAATTACTAGTACTTATTTCATTTGTTTTTGGCTATGATGAATTGTTCTAAAATTAATGGTAATTCCTGTACCCAGGTGGTCCCTCCCGACACCACCCACCCACCCGACCCCACCCCCTCCTCCACCGTGCATCTCGAGCCACAGGCAGGATTAACGGGATTAATACGGTACAGACCGCCCCATGACTTTCATATCCAGACAATTCAATGATTATCTGTGATTATCCGGCTGACTGTCCAGATAGTGTAACATCGGCAGCAAGTTAACCAGCTCTGATTTTTATCCGGCTAAACCAGCTTTTATTCGGCTCCCATAGCTATTTTGGCCGGATATTGAGATAACTTTATCCGGTCACAATTTTGGCCGTATAAGGGCGTTTCCGGATGTTTGAATCCCGGATAATCTCGTGGTTACAGTATATAGATGTGACAGAGTAATTAGGTCAAGTGGAGGAGTAGGTCTGTATATTAAAGAGGAGCTGGCATGCATAGAGCTCCTGAATTCGTCCAATGAGATGGTAAAGGTACTGTCTCCGCTCGATTATCTGGACTATATGGAAGGACCCCCAGCCAGATTATCACGTGTTTCGGATAATGGTACTTTTTCACCTCAGAGTCCAAAAGTGACCATTTCCAACTATTTTTTATACTACAAACAACATAATTTGAATTGCCTGCCACATATATTTATTAAATATTCAACTAGAAACATCAACTTGCCTTCTTGTTATTCGTCTTCTTGATTGATGCCACACATCTTGAAGTTATTAATTCTTGACAATTTACATAAATTATACTAACACAACACTAAAGTTAACATTTAAATTACTGTACAGTTCATTAAGCAAAGTTAGTTTTGACTGGTAGCTGCTGAAGCCTCACTGGATGAAGACACTTGAGTTGCCTGTGACACCTCATTTGTTGAAGGCGCTTGGCTTGCTTGATAAGCTTCTGGGGTTAATCTTTGACAATCGTTTGTCTTGGTCAGCCCATATCTCTTACCTCCACGCTGAATGCTCTAAGGTCCTTTCCCTCTTGAAGGTTTTGTCCCATACTTCTTGGGGGGGGGGGAGGATAGGCGTACACTCCTTTTCTCTCCTTAACTCACTCGTCCTCTCTAAACTCAATTATGGTTGCCCTGCTTATTTGTCCGCTTCTCCTTCTACTCTTCGCCGTCTTGATGCTTTGCACCATGCTGGGTTGTGCCTCAGCTCTGGTGCCTTTCATTCGACTCCCGTCCTCAGCTTGTATGTTAACACTGGATTCCTATCTCTCCAGGACCGCCGTGATCACTACTGTCTTCGCTATCTGGCGTGGTCCTTACAGCATCCTTCCTCTCGCCTCTGTTGTGCTTTAACTTTTACCCTCCTGTAGTTCCTGTTCCTCTTCACCACCTCCCTCTTTCTGTCCGGCTGTCTCACTTATGGGACTCTTTCCATTCGTCTTTCTCATTTTTTCTTCTCGTATTGTTCCTTCCTTGTCCCCGTGAAGGGTCCCCCTTCCGAAGTTTTGTACATCCTTGACCCGCATTACTATAGCTTTTACTCCTAATACGGTTCTGAAATGCCTTTTTCTTGAACTTTTCTTCACACTCCCGCTCCGTTTCCATCTTCACCAATGGGTCTAGCTCTGCGGACGGTGTGGGCTACTCCGTTGTTTTTCCTGACCGCACTTATATGTGTCCTGTCCTGTCCTGTCGCCTCCCTTCGGAGACTAGCATCTTCACAGCGGAACTTAATGCTATTCTCCATGCTCTCTGTCTCCTGCGTTCTCGTTGTCAATCCTCCTTTGTGATTGTAGTCGACTCTCGTAGCGCTCTCATGGCTCTCAGGTCCTTTAATCCTGTCCATCCTGTAGTTGTCGAGAATCAACATTGGCTGTTTCTTATCTGTAGTAAATTTAAATCCATGGAGTTTTGCTGGGTTCCCAACCATGTTGGTGTTTCTTTAAATGAGCGTGTGGATGCTGCCGATAGAGAGGCTATCCACTCTTGTCCCGTTTCCCGTAAAGGTATTCCTTTTTCCGACTTATCCGGTTATTCATTCCTCCATCCTTGCCCGTTAGCAGGGTTATTGGTAACAAACTGCGTACTCTGAAGCGTTGTGTGTCCTCGTGGCCTTCCTCCTGCCACCGTAACCAGCCGTGGGGAAACAGCTCTGTCACAGTTGCGTCTTGGCCATACATGCTTAACTCACGGTCACTTAATGGAGCGCCGCCCAGCTCCTTGTTGTCCAAATTGCATTGTTCCTCTTACCATCGTGCATATCCTTGTTGAATGTCCTGACTTCTAGGACGAGCGTGTGTCTTGCTTTCAGACCGTCCCTCCCAGTCATTTGTCCGTTGATAGAATTCTTGATGAATCGGATACTTTTGATATTATTCGCCTTATTCATTTCTGTTCTTGTATTGGCATCCTTGGTGATATTTAGCGCCCTCTGATTATTCCGCACATTTGGTGGTGCTACATAGCCTTCCCGGTTTCGTGCCTTCTTTTGATAATTACTTACTTGGCATGCCTGTGATGCCTCACTGGTTGAAGGCGTTTGGCTTGCCTGTGAGGCCTCACTGGTTGAAGGCGTTTGGCTTGCCTGTGAGGCCTCACTGGTTGAAGGCGTTTGGCTTGCCTGTGACACCTCACTGGTTGAAGGCGTTTGGCTTGCCTGTGAGGCCTCACTGGTTGAAGGCGTTTGGCTTGCCTGTGAGGCCTCACTGTTGAAGGCGTTTGGCTTGCCTGTGAGGCCTTACTGGTTGAAGGCGTTTGGCTTGCCTGTGATGCCTCACTGGTTGAAGGCGTTTGGCTTGCCTGTGAGGCCTCACTGGTTGAAGGCGTTTGGCTTGCCTGTGAGGCCTCACTGGTTGAAGGCGTTTGGCTTGCCTGTGATGCCTCACTGGTTGAAGGCGTTTGGCTTGCCTGTGAGGCCTCACTGGTTGAAGGCGTTTGGCTTGCCTGTGAGGCCTCACTGGTTGAAGGCGTTTGGCTTGCCTGTGAGGCCTCACTGGTTGAAGGCGTTTGGCTTGCCTGTGACGCCTCGCTTGTTGAAGGCGCTTGGCTTGTCTGTGACGCCTCACTGGTTGAAGGCGTCTAATACGTCTGAAGGCGTATTATCTTCCTAGGTGACTTCAACTTGCCTAGTCTCAGGTGGAAAATAGCAAACAATAATATTATACCAGGAAATCTATCGGGACCTAACCAACCACAGATTAGAGAACTACTTAGATTCTGTGACAAATTTTCACTCAATCAGCAGATATCGAGCCAACGAGAAATGAAAATTTTTAGATCTGGTCTTTACGAACAATGAAGACATTAG
>WNGS01006708.1:10247100-10257469 GCA_020271785.1 Procambarus virginalis | reverse complement strand
AAAACGGGCCTATAATTTTTTGCCAATGCTTTGACTCCCCCCCTTGTGCAGAGGAGCTATTCTGCTAGTTTAAGTGGCATCTGGTATCTTCACGCTGTATCAAGGGCCTCTTTCTCATATTACGCCGAAGTGCTCTTCGCGACTTGGTAACTTGACCATTTCTTCTGTATGAATATTGTTGAATGCCGATGAGGTCAATGAGTCAGGCCCAGGAGCTGAGTGCTGGGCATATTGTCAATTTCTCTTTCAAGTCTTCCGGAGTTTGTGGTAATATCCGTTATATTATCTGCAGCTTGAATGTCGTTCATAAAGAAGCTGTCTGGGTCATCAACTTTCATGTTGTTAAATGGTGTGCTAAACATAGCCTCATACTACTGCTTCTTAGAATTTCACTAATCTCTTTGTTGTCCTCTGTGTACGTACCTTCATTTGTAATTAACGGTCCAATACTGGTCGAGGTTTTGGATTTTGATTTAGCGTATGTGAAAAATATTTCGGATTTTTCCTTATCTCTTGTATAGCTCTGTTCCAATTCCATTTCCTCAGACTCATATGATTGCTTCAACGTTTGTTCGATTTCTTCGATCTCCCTGCTTAGGCTTATTTTCCTTGCTTGTGATAGTTGTGTCTGCCGAAGCATTTCTGTTATTTTTTTCCTTCTCCTGTACAGTCGTCTGCGTTCTCTTTCTAGAGTGTTCCTCTTTCTCTGCCCCTCCTCACCGGCACGTGCTTCAAGCAGACCTTGTAAGCTTCAGCTGTCAGTTGAGCTATTCCCTGTGTGTGGAGTTTTGTCGCTTAAGACCGTCTCCCATTGAATGGTTGAAAGGTCTACATTTATTTTTTCCCAGTCAATCCTCTTATTGTTGAAATTGAATTGATTGAATATTCCTTCTCGCTTGTTGGGTCTCTTAGATTTCTACTACCGTTATTTATGCTAGTTCGCACTTCAATGAGCTTATGGTCTGAGTATGAAGTATCTGAGATTTTATGTCTCTGATTAGTTCATCATTGTTTGTGAATAACAAGTCTAGTGTGTTTTCGTTCCTAGTTGGTTCTGTAATCTGTTGATTGAGCGAGAATTTGTCACAGAATCTCAAAAGTTCTCTGACCTGTGGCTGGTTATTTCCCGGGTCATTCCCTGCTATGATATTTGTGTTTGCCATTCTCCATCTTAGACTCTGTAAATTGAAATCTCCAAGGAAGATAATATCTGGAGCTGGGTTTGCTAGGTTATCAAGTATGTTCTCTATTTTGTGCATCTGCTCTGTGAATTCCTCAACGTTGTATCTGGCGGTTTATATATTTGAATAATAATTAGGTTTAGTTTCTCTACCTTAATTCCAAGTACCTCTACCACCTCATTAGTTGAGTTTAGTAGTTCTGTGCCTACCAGGTCCTCTTTAATATACAGACCTACTCCTCCATTTGACCTAGTTTTTCTATCACTGTCTTCCTTTATGTGCTAGCCATTTGCTGTATTGTGCCTACCAAATTTTGTCAACTACCATTCAAGCTTTCATTGCAATCAATCTTAGCTACCTAAGTGCTTTATTATACTGTACCTACAATTTCTCTCATCTTTTTTTTTTTTTTCTTTTTCTTTCTTGCCATGTAACTGTTATCATTTCTTTTTTATAATTTTTGCTAGTATTTACCTACTAAAAATTTTCTTAGATTAAGGACCTGCCCGAAACGCTGCGCGTACTAGTGGCTTTACAAGATTGTAATTACCATATTATATATTCTCACATTCCCAATGTACCTTCTTGTATATGAATAAATAAATAAATAAATAAATAAATAAATAAATCACATCTGTATAAATTATAATTTGGAATCCAGTTTTCACCATCCATGTAATCTTTTGTATGAGTTTCCGTGAATGCTCCAAATATGGAGTTTGACTCTATAGGAGACCATTTATGAACTTGACTTTATTCCTTGACTTTGGCTTTAGACCTTGAATGTTCGCAAAAATGAATGATTGTCCATATTGTGTGTCACTTCTGGAAGGTTTTGGTGGTTCTCCCTCCTCTCTACCCTGACCCAGGGTGTGTTGTTGTGGCAATGGTTTGTCCAGTTTTGGAAGTGATATTGGGGAGTGTGGTAGTCTCTTGTGTAGTTGGGGGGTGTAGTATGTGTGGGCTTGATGACATCAAGAAGTCAACACCAGCAATCAACAGCCAATTAATGCACAACTATATTCTACCCACTTCAAGACTCCGCTCCAATATAGAAACATCAAGAAATATGGGCCAATAGGCCTTCTGCAGTTCTATTGGTACCCAACTTCTACTTCTACAAATCTATACCCCGTTTTCCATGTTCTGTGTTTCACCCCACTAATGTATTACATCACCTCGCCCAAATGCAGGTATAAGAGCCAATGTTTGTTTCATAAAGCATAAGTTGTGTGTAGATAAACTAAAGTCTTTGAAAATGTAATAAGTTTTACGAAACGCGCTCAAGTGTCGCGTCAGACTAGAAATAAAAATGAATTTTGGAGAATTGATTTTTCATTTACCGTCACCAGTGAAAAGAAACATAAGGAAAATAGAGAAAATTCGTGTTAGAATTATTAATCTTACTTTTTCGGTCATATTTAATAATATATATATATATATATATATATATATATATATATATATATATATATATATATATATATATATATATATATATATATATTTATTTATTTAACATTTTACCATTCTGAAGAAGCTAAAATGTCATCCATCTAAAAATTAGATTTTTTTCTTAAATTATATTTATTAGAGCAATGTAGTATAGTGTATCTGGGTACCAGTTAACCCTTACACTGCTCAGGGGTCCTGGGGACATTTACACCCCTGTGCGCAAGAAAAAAAAATTCAAAATTTTTTTTTCGTCTTCTAAACATGTTAATTTGTGTCCCCTGAGCACGGGAAAAATAGCAAAAAATCGTAGGTGACATATTTTGGGCGCAATTGACCGAAGAAGTCTGGCAAAAAGTGGGCGTTGACAGAGCGGTCGCCAGGGCCGTCAGCGTCACCCGCGCTGACAGATGGGAGTTGCCACAAAGATATTATTACCTAATTGTTTCAATGTCTCCGTTTGATTTTTTCTTAGTTTTTTTGCAGTAATATTATTCAATAGTGTGTATTGTAATATATTTATATAATAAAAGTGGTGAATAATCGCTATACTCAAACGTATGGTGTGCATATTAGTAATTCAATTATTATGTTCATAAAACAATAAACAAATAGTTTTGCTGCTATTACACTCTATACACAGGTTATATATAAGTATCTGCATATTTTGGTCACCATAACGAACCACTAAGTTGGTATTGAGAGTCGAAGAGCAACGAAGAGTTACCGCCACACACCAGCCAGCCACTCGCTGCCACTCCCTCAACACACGCACTAAACTTTCTCCCCCAACAATACCATTTGTGGTGTTATTACACTATATACAGACGTTATATATAAGTATGTATATATTTTGTTCACCACAACTGTACAGCTAAGCTGATATAGTTAGTTCAGGCACTAAGAGTCGTCGGTATACACAGCTGGCGGCTGGCGGCTCCCTCACTCATTCAAGGTCACACGCACTAAACTTTCTCCCCCAACAATACTGTTTGCAGTGTTATTACCCTATATACACATATTATATATAAATATCTACATGTTTTATGCACTGTAACTGTACACCTAAGCTTGTAGTGCGCCCAAAGAGCATAGTGGCCACCCTCTAAACAGCTTGACAAATCGTGCAGACGACGTCACCTCCGTCACCCAAATGGCTCCTCCCAGCATAATCCTTTTGCTGTTATTACACTAATACACACATTATATATAAGTATCTACATTTGTGTTCACCATAGAGAACCACTGAGCTGGTATGGTGAATGTAAACAATAACAGGTGGCCACACAGTCAGTAAACGATGCTGTCTCCCTGTCTCTCAGCATCACTCCTCCCACAGCGCTAATTATTACAACAATCCTGCTATTATCACAACCCTGGTTATTTATATCACAGTCACGGGTCATCTGTAATATTGTCATCACTAAATAATAACAGTTATATATTTATTTTGACATTTTTTGGTGATGCTGTGGTCACAAGCTGAACAGCAATGCTGATCGCTCATGCTGCGTGCGCCAGCCTAGGTTGCTCCAACAGTACTGTGCCTCTCACACCTGAGAATATTGCCCACGATTTTTTTTTTAAATGGCGTCTGTTGACAAGAGCCCTGAGGAAGCTACTGTGAACCCCGTGTAGCCGCGGGCCATTTGAATTGGGAATGGCACCCTATGGCGTATATATACGCCATGCGCACTGTGGGACATGTTACTCAGGGCGTATATATACGCCATGCGCAGTTTAAGGGTTAATGTATCAGGGATCATCGGCTAACTGTCTTATCAGTTGCTCTGCTTGTGAGAATTTTCACTATGCTTTTCAAATTACATGCCAGAAAAATATGATGTTTTGTTATTCTTTTTACAGTGATGTAGATTGGTAATCTCTGTGTACATTTCTATATGATTTATTTTTATGTTGAAAAATAAATGAGGAGTGTTGAGAAATTTATTAGAAATGATTGAAATGATGAAATGTTCATAAAAATGTATACTGTATATTCAGTATTGTCATATTAATTCAATTATTAAATAGCATTTTATTTCTCATCTGTACCCTAGCAAATTAATTTATGAACATTTTCATTCAATTTATTTTTAGTAACTCCAAAACTGAGAAAATATTAGGAAAATATAAAGGCTTTGTTTTGCTGAACGGGATGCCCGGAAAGTTGGGAACACGCCTGTGGGTTGTAATGCTAAAAATGTTAAAATGTTAGTATAGAGAGTAAATCATTTCAAATGATTTTAATACAGTATTAATATTCTATTTTTGTTTAAATTTAAAATGCATTCATATTTTAGGATAACAGTGGGAGAGAAGAAAGTGATAGGAGAACAAGAGAGGGAGATGGCAAGACAAGACGAAGTGATAGGAGAACAAGAGAGGGAGATGGCAAGACAAGACAAAGTGATAGGAGAACAAGAGAGGGAGATAGCGAGACAGAATGAAGTAATAGCCGAGCATGAGAGGGCCATCACAGAATTACGAAAAATAAGTACAAGACTCATTGCCCAACAAGAGCAGGTAATATGCTGCTTTATTCTGGAGTATTTCAAACACTAGCTAATAAATCTGTTAAACATTATGTCTTAAAGTGTGCAATTGTAAAAAAACAAATACTTTTCTGGGGGAGCCTCTTTGGCTTCCTGGAGCTATCCAGGCTGATATGTAATATATTAGACTTTGGCATCAGTCAATGTGAATGGAATTTATAGGCCTACCAGGGACCACGAGCCAGAACATGGCCCCCTCAGAGAGGCATGAGGAGCATTGGCCTATAGGATAGCACATGTGATTTGGAGCATTCTGTGTCTGCCATTGACCAGGTCAGGCACCCAGAAAAGTAAGCATCCCAAAACAAACCCTATTCTGGTTAAAACTACTACTGAAAGTCAAACGAGTTAACTGAACTCCCCCCCCCCCCCCAAAAAAAAAAAAAAAAAGTGAACAAGCATGACGTCGCCTCTTGCCGCGCCGCCATCTGCGCAGCTCCCCCTTCCCCAGGAGGGGAAAGGAGGAAGCCCCAGACCCCTGTGCCGTCCGCCAGTGTCCTGGCGGATGGCCTGTCCCAGTTCATTCCCCTGTCCACGGAATGGGCGGTCGACGCCAACTCGTTTGGTTGGCTCTGCCACACGTTCGGGCCTCCGGAAGTGGATCTCTTCAAGTCGACATGGTCGAGGCATCTCCTGGTATACACGACACCCTTCCCCGACTGCGAGGCCATCGGGATCGACGCTTTCAGGCAGTACTGGGCGAGGTGGGGTTATCTGTACCTCTTTCCCCCGGTTCAACTGTTGCTCCAGGTCCTGGCTCACTTGGAGACTTACCAGGGGAGAATTGTCCTTCTGGGTCCTTGGTGGCCGGCCCAGCCTTAGTTTCAGGTGTTGCTTGCTCGGTGTACGAACCCGAGGGTCTTCCCACGGCTCCGCCTCTTTCAACAGATCGGTCCAGTCCGGTACAAGGCTGGTTCGTTCTTTTCCTCAAGTCTTCGCCTCTGGAGTTTGACTTGGGTCTCTCATCCTTTGTATGGGGCACGGGTGGCTTCATTGTTGGTCTCCCACCTGCATGCTTCATCTCGGCGGCAGTATGAAGTTTCCTGGTGGTCCTTCCTGTTTTTCCTATCACTGCGTAGGTGTACTTTGGTCTCTGATAGGGTTGTCTTGTCCTTTCTTTCATGGTTGTTCCAGGACTGTCATCTTATGCCGAATCCTGTCACCTTGCATCGTGCTGGTGCCCCTGCAATTTGCGTTCGGTATTAATGTTACTTCTGCTCCATTCCGCACACTGTCTCTTGGGTTGTTTTGACTCTGGTCTGCTTGTACATCACCTGAGCCGTCCTGGTCGGGGTGCTCTCTAGTTTTTGTTTGACATTTTCAAGTAATTTTTATATAATTCAAATATTTTTTTCATTTTCTGGCTCTTTAACCCTTAAATAGCGCATGGCTATATACCATTTGACACCCACAGGTGCATACAAAAAAAAAAAAAAATTCTTCCTAACCTGTTAATTTGTGTTCACTGATCATGGGAAAAATAATACAAAAATCGTAAGTGACATATATTGCCCGCTATAAGGCGGGGAAGTCTGGCAAAAAACAGGCGCTGACTCAGCGTGCGTCCCAGGTGGTCTGTTGATCGCCAGCTGTCAGGCCAGACTTGCCACAAAGAGATAATTACCTAATTATTTCAATGTCTCTGATTTTTCATTGTTTTTTTTTTGCTGTAATATTATTCAATAGTGTGTAGTGTGATATATTTATATAATAAAATGAGTGAATCATCGCTGTACTCAAAAATATGGTGTGCATATTGTTGATTCAATTATGTTCGTCAAACAGTGAACAAATACTTTGTCGGTTATTACACTATATACACAGGTTATATATAAGTATCTGCATGTTTTGTTCACCATAACGAACCACTAAGTTGCTATTACGAGTCAAAAAGTAACGAGGAGTGACTGCCACACACCAGCCAGCCACTCGCTGCCACTCACTCCCTCAACACCTCACTCGCCCACATTCTCCTCCCACCATACTGTTTTTGCTTTTATTCACTATATACAGACGTTATATATAAGTATCTACATTCGTGTTCACCATAACGAACCACTAAGTTGGCATGCTGAGTGGCAGTGGCAGTGGCAGCGGCAGCTCGCCACTGACTGCTACTTCCTCCCTCCCTCAAATTACCTGACTCGCCCACATTCTCCTCCCACCATACTGTTTTTGCTTTTATTCACTATATACAGACGCTATATATAAGTATCTGCATTCGTGTTCACCATAACGAACCACTAAGTTGGTATGCTGAGTGGCAGTGGCAGCTGCCACTGGCTGCCACTCCCTCACCTCACCTCACCTGACTGCCACCATTCTTCACCACCATACTGTTTTTGCTTTTATATACAGACGTTATATATAAGTATTTACATGTTTTGTTCACCATAACTGTACATCTAAGCCTGTATGGTGAGTAAAGGCACAAAGACGTAGGACCTCGCACAGTCAACTGGCTGCCGCCCTCAAGGCCAGACGCACTAATATTTCTCCTCCATCATAATGTTTGTGGTGTTGTTACGCTATATACACATTATATATAAATATCTAACCGTTTTATTCACCATACTTGTACAAGTAAACTGTTATGGTGCCCAAAGACCATCGTGATCAGAAACAACATGATAAATCGTGCAGACGCCACGCCCTCACCAAAATGGCGGCTCCCAACCTATTCCTCTTGCTGTTTATACCCTCTATACACACGTTATATATAAGTATCTACATTTGTGTTCACCATAGCGAACCACTAAGCTGGTATGGTGAACAGTCACCATACCAGCATACCACCTGCATACCAAAGGTGACTGCATACCACCATATGGTATACAGTCACCTTTTATTGACTGCAAAGGTGGCCACGCACAGTCAGAAGACAATGCCACCACCCTCCCTCCCACAGCATTACTCCTCCCTCCATGGCGCACAGTGCTAATATCACCACAATCCTGCTATTATCAGAATCCTGGTCAGTTTTATCACAGTCAGGGGTCTTCTATAATAATATAATCGCTACATAATAGCATGAACAAGTATATTATGGCATTTTTAGGCGATGCTGTGGTCACAAGCTGAACAGCAGTGCTGTTAGCTCATGCTGCATGTGTCAGGCTTGGTGGCTCACTCAATACTGAGGCCCCTAACACCCGAGAATTTGGCCCACGATTTTTTTTTTAATGGCGTCTGTTTACAAGAGCCCTGACGAAGGTGTGGTGAACCCCGTGTATCCGCGGGCCGTTTAAATCTTGCGTAGTACTCCAAAGCATCATATGATGCATGCGCAATTTACTGCAAGTCGGTTAAAGCATCATATGATGCGATTTGCAATTTAAGGGTTAATTGTTTTTAGCTTCATTTTTTTTGGAGGGGGGGGGGCTCTATAAAGTGAATAGTACCAAATTCTATTATCTAATTTGCTTAGTATGTCAATATTTTGTATTGTCCATACTTGCTACAAGTCCTATCTAAACAGAGATAGGTTGATTAATTTCAACTTCCTCTAATTAATTTTCTTGTTTATTCTGCCAAATGCTTAGTTCTTAATTGCTTTCAGAATTGTTTTTACGCAACATTTTCTTATCATCGTCCTCACATTTTTGTGTAAATTTCAGCAGTTCTCCAGCTCCGTTCCACATTTGCATATCTTTTCTTCTTGCTTTATTTTGTCATGTCCCCTTTCCATTCCTTTTCTCTTTGATATGCGAGTGACTGAGCCATATTTTTTATTTTATTATTTTATACCACAGACGTGGCCACACGTTTACAATGCTAACCAGCATATATACATTTTCTTCTGTCCTCCATGGACAGGGTTAGAGATCTGTTAAACATATAGTTCAGGGATTTATTGAACAATCAACAACAGAAGGTGATTTGATGCTTTTAAAATGCTAAGCTAACCTACATCCGTAAATACATAGATACGCAGATTTATGTATGCCTTAAAAAAGTGTTCAAAGTGTCATTAATGTGCATTTACAAAGGTGAAATGTAAGACATCTGCCTATGCTTTACTTCAGTAAACATATCTAAATAAACAGAAAGTAAAGTGTTATTAAAAGTGATTCTTTTCTTGTTAGATTTTAATTTTATCACAAAGTTAAGCACCTTGCATATATTAAGTGATAAAAGGTTTTTCAGATAGCTAAAAGAAACCTGCAGCAAGTTAAAGAAGTTGAAAACATGATCTCGGATTCTCGCGTAGATGCCCAACCGCACACAAGAGATGGAGACAGTGGTGTTGGCATAGATAGCCATGATAAATCATTGGAGTCTATTACTGTTAAAAGTTTATATCCCAGAGAAAAGGAAGGTGGTAGTAGTAACAAGGAACAGGATGAGCAAAATACTCGGTCTGAAGTATTACGACTACAGACTGAAAATGCAGCCTTATTGCGGGAAGTCAGAAGTCACCGTGAGTTGGTCTTGTAAGTGTGTTACTTCACGTATACTGTATATATATAAATATATTGTATCCTTCCTCATTGAGAGCTTTTATTAGTTTATCTCTGTCTCATTTCTGATTTTCTTTAGTAGGCAGGTAATTAGAGTATCCACTCAATTTAATGACCTATATGAGGCTGTATCCAGGCCGTTAAATCTGGGGCTCAGCTAAATCCAGAGGTATTAAAATGTCAGTAACTTTTTAGTCATATTTGGGAGGGCAACAAGATGGCTGGCTGGCTGGCTGGCTATCTTGTAGGTTGCAAGCGGGTGGGCTGGATGGATAACTGGCTGGTAGGCAGGCGGGCAGTGTGGGAGGACAGGTGGAAGTGGTGGTGAGCTGGCGGACATGGTGGCAGGTGAGTGGGCGGGCTGGCAAGTGGGAGGTGGAGTGACAGTTTTGTGGGGGTGGATGGATTGGTGGCTGACTGGCAGGTGGGCAGGTGAGGGCAGACGTGATGTTAGCAAAAATTATTGAAGCTTATATTAACTACTGAACTGCATCACCCTGCAAAACACGGAATATGGCGGTGCGCCACCTGACATGTAAGTGATGTTAGGATCTCGTAAGATTCAAAACATGTGTGCGGTAGGTTGAGTACGAGTTGTATGCCGGGACCTACAGTGAGCAGCAGCATTGAAAAAATTTAACAGCATGGCTAAGGACTGCGGGTAGGCTAAGTTCTGAGTGAGCAACTATGGCTGGCAAATGTGCCTCCAGCTTCCAGTTTC
>WNGS01006708.1:10233167-10247075 GCA_020271785.1 Procambarus virginalis | reverse complement strand
TTTCTATTTTCTTTCTTTCTCTTTCCTTTTCTTTCTCTCTTCTCCTACGCTCCCTTGCTATCCTCTCTTATTCCTATCTCCTTCTCATTCGGTGGTTTAATAGGAGCTGCCTCGTATGGGCCAATAGGCCTTCTGCAGCTTCTTATTATTATTACTATCCCCTCTACTACACCTTACTTTGCTCCTCAGCTCTCTCTTGCTTATTTATTACCTGTCTCTACTTTCTCATCACAATCGACTTGGAATGGTCCAGGAACGACCGAAACGTCGTTGTCTCTTCACCTTCTAGTTGTGGTCTGGTCAACATACATGTATCTCTTCTTCTAACAATAAGATCTGAATTTCCCCTTCAGTCATCTTTCAACACCTCTCTCTGACAGACACTCGTATTCCGAGGTATCACTGTGTGTGTGTGTGTGTGTGTGTGTGTGTGTGTGTTGGTGTGTGTGGTGTGTGTGTGTGTGTGTGTGTGTGTGTGTGTGTGTGTGTGTGTGTATGTGCATGTGTATGTATGTATGTATGTATGCATGTATATATGTTATCTTGAGGTTATCTTGAGATGATTTCGGGGCTTTTTAGTGTCCCCGCGGCCCGGTCCTCGACCAGGCCTCCACCCCCAGGAAGCAGCCCGTGACAGCTGACTAACACCCAGGTACCTATTTTACTGCTAGGTAACAGGGGCATAGGGTGAAAGAAACTCTGCCCATTGTTTCTCGCCGGCGCCTGGGATCGAACCCAGGACCACAGGATCACAAGTCCAGCGTGCTGTCCGCTCGGCCGACCGGCTCCCTATATATGTATATACAACTTGATCCTGGAAGCGAACGAGAGCAGTATAGCATCTCTGTAAGACTTTCGACTCCTGATATGTGAGCTGCATAAGCAACACAGTTTTCCAGACGTTCATGTATATATGTATATAAAATATGGTTCAGTCTAATGCCTGAATATTGTTACCAGCCATCTATACCTTAGTGTTAAAGGTTCATTGTTAGGAAAATTGCCTTCTATTCTTAAGAGCCACTACTATAATATAACAAATATGTTATTTGTTTTCAGGAACTTGGAGATCCAGTTAACAAAAGCTCACTATTTGCTGGACTTGCAGAAACAGTCTTTGTCAGGGCTCTCTGCTTCCAAACTTTCCAGTTCAGCACCAAATTTAGACATTATAGGTAACCAAGTAAAGTCACCATCTGATAATTTGTCACACAAAGTTACCCCATTAGAGAGTTCTGATAGTGATGCCGATTCTGCTTATGAGGAAAAATCTCTCTCTCATTTAACTTCCAAGATGAATTCTCCTCACTCTGACAGAATGAAGGAGCAAGACTCTGGCACAGGTTCGTCTGAGGTCTTACCCAAGCAACAAAAGCAGATTGTACAGGACATGAATGATAAAGTTCAAGGGGAAGCCACAAATCTTCCTAACACTTTCTTACTTCAAAATAGGTTCACTATTAAAGAGAGTACAGTACCATCCATGATACTGAATTCTGCTGCTGTTTCCTTGAATAGATTCAAACCTGGACAAGTACCTTTTGAAACCCAAAAGTTACACACTGAAGAAATAAAATCCCCAACAAGAAGCAGAATTCTTGAGCCAAGTGATAAAGTATCTGAAAAAACTAATTTTTTGGGGAATTCCAAGAAAGAGAGACTTACTAATTTGGATCTTATAGTTAGTGACCTAGATCCGAAACCATATGTGACCATAGAAGAAACTCCCTTACTTTCATTTAGTTCCGTTAATGATCCACACGATAGCTTAATAAGTCATGAAGCATCCTTTCTTAAAGGCATTAATGCACCAAGACATGACCAAAATTTAAATCTAACTCCCTTTCTTTCAGTTAGTTCTATTAATGATCCACACGATAGCTTAATAAGTCATGAAGCTTCCTATCCTAAAGGCATTAATGCACCAAGACATGACCAAAATGTAAATGCAAGGGGAAGTAAATTTGAAATTGTTGAAGATAATTCTCGTCTTAGTTTACATCCACCTCTGGAGTCTACAAGGGTCCAGGAAAGCTCTCAGCTACTATCAGATGCCAGAAAGGATGCAAGCACTGGTTTTGTTCCCATAGAAATTAGTAGTACTGGTAGTTTCAATACTCAAACAACTTTCCAGAATGTAGACTTGCTTGAATGAATTGGTGATGCATATATCAAAATATTATGTACTATAAGGTTAGGCATTTTATATAAAAAAATATGATTGTAAGCTGAACAGTGAGTGTTGTAATGGTATCATTCATATATTTGCTGAAATGATACAAATTTAAGATTGGAATGGCACTGACAACTTGTAGAGACAAGAGAACTGCACATGTGGAGAATAAGACAAGTTAACTAAAATTATAAGTTTATGGAAATGGTATAAACTAGATACAAGCGTGGGTAAACTGGCTCATGGGAGGGAGGAATGAGTGTTGTGTGGTGGGTGTTTGTGTGTACAGGAATATGGTGTACTCATGGTGGTGGGTGTTTGTGTGTACAGGAATATGGTGTACGCATGGTGTTGTGTGGTGGGTGTTTGTGTGTACAGGAATATTGTGTACGCATGGTGTTGTGTGGTGGGTGTTTGTGTGTACAGGAATATTGTGTACACATGGTGTTGTGTGGTGGGTGTTTGTGTGTACAGGAATATTGTGTACACATGGTGTTGTGTGGTGGGTGTTTGTGTGTACAGGAATATAGTGTACTCATGGTGGTGGGTGTTTGTGTGTACAGGAATATAGTGTATGCATGTGTTGTAAGGTGATAATACTTGTGATGAACATATGAACAGTGTGTACTGTGTTGTTACATGATGATTGTGCTTGTTCATGAACAATATGTACTCAAAACAACTTTTAATAAATTATTCCATATCTTGTCTTTGTACACACAAATGTTTGTGATTGAGTCAGAATACTTATTGACTATGGGGGTGAAAGTAATATGGGTTAATCTTGAACATATCCTCTTGTTATACCCTAAATGCACAAATAAAAATTTATTTCCTCAAGATGCTGTACACATTATCATATGTTTAATGGATAATTTGAATGAGTAATTGGCAAGTTTGCAAGCACTACTTTGCTTATACTGTACTTTCAATATTGAGCTTAAAGGTATTGTAAATATAAGGGTCCCGGTAGTACAGTCGGGTTCGTTCTCGACGCACAATCGAGAATTTCGGATTCGATTCCTGGGCAGGACAGAAATGGTTTTCACCTTATGCCTCTGTTCACCTAGCAGTGAGTAGATACTCGGGAGTTAGTCGGCTTGTTATGGGGTTTCATCCTAGGCGGAGTCAGTAATTCGACCCTGGGGGAAAGCGGGCCTTGAAGTCTACCATGTGTGAATACACACTGGCTTCCTCCCTCCCGACACAATGAATTATGAATTATTATACTGTATGTAATTATCAAAAGAAGGCTCTAAGCTGGGAAGACTTGTCATTGTATCACAGGATATGCAAAAGGTGCTAAATATCACTCGGGATGCCAATACGAGAACAAAGGGACATAAGGCGAGTGACATCAAAGGTTTCGGATTCACCAAAAATTTTATCAAGGGGCAAGTGATTTAATGGGACAATAGGAAAGCAAACCGAATGATCATGAAAATTGGGTCATTCTACAATGGGGTGCATGATGGTTAAGTGGGACAATGCAGTTCGTACAAAAAGTTGTTTTGTTAAGTGCCTGCAAGTTGAGTGTGTGGCTGATAAGCAACATAGCCAAAGATGGAAGGTCGAGGGGAAATGTCACATTTAAACTGCACAATACATGTACGATAGGAGTAACCGTCACGAAATCGCGCACTACATAAATATACGATTTAAGGTCTAGCGCACGATTTTAAATGCCTCGTGAGGGATAGGGGCAGCTATAGTCCAGCCACGGCCGATAGTAAACAGACGCTATCTTGAAAAAAAATCATGGGTAACATATCCGTGTGTGAGCGCCTCGGTACTGAGTGAGCAACCAAAGCTGGCGCATCCAGCATGAGCTAACAGCACTGCTGTTCAGCTTGTGAACACAGCATCGCCTAAAAAGTGACGATATATATGAACCTGCTATTATTTAGTGATGATAGTATTAGAGAAGACCCTTGACTGTGATAAAATTGATCAGGATTCTGATAATAGCAGTACTGTAATTACCTAAGTGTAATTACCTAAGTGTAGTTACAGGATGAGAGCTACACTCGTGGTGTCCTGTCTCCCCAGCACTCTGTCATATAATGCTTTGAAATTACTTTGATTTCAGCAATCTATGCACCCTGCAACGTATATTGAGTAATAAACTTGACAAAATCGAGTAGTATTTTATACATTAACGCAATGTCATCAGTCGTTTTGAATAATTAAGATCTTGATGGGTAATATACCCTTTCAATTTTCCCTAAGTAATTTTGCAAAGCATATCTTTATATATGTTCTCAGTTCTATATATTATGCTCTATGTTCTCTGTTCTGTTCTGGGTTCTCGATTCTCTGTTCTTTGTTGTTCTACGTTGTGTTCTGTTCTGTTCAATGTTCTGTTCTATTCCGTTCGGTTCTCTGTTCAGTTCCCTGGTCACTGATATGTTCTGTGTTCTCTTCTCTTATGTTCGCTGTTCTTAGTTCTCTTCTACGTTACGTTACGAGAGGAGAATAACACCATATAATAGGGACGGAAGCATGAGCAGGCATTTCCCAGTAAGAAATTAAACATATATAGATGTCAGGATTGGCAACTTTTGAATTATTATTATTTTTTAAGATGGATAATCATACTGGGCAAAAAATGTCTTAATATAAACACTTTGAATTATATATTTGTGAAAATAGTGTTATCAAAATATTTCTCATAATATAAAGATTTTAATAGTTTTATGTAGGGTGAGGTGTGAACGCCGATTTTTATATGACTTTTGTGTTAATTATTATGATACTTCATATACCTTGCAAAAATACACTCTAAATCCTTGTATTTGCTATGGATCAGATAGAAAGTGTTTCAATCTGTCACTGATTTTGTTTTCTGTTGTAATTGTCTTCCCACTTGTAGATGAGGGAGCCCCACACACATTCACCTACATAAACACACACACACGTACCTTTAAATGACTCATTAATCATCATTTCCCTTTCAAATGTAGTTATTTCTCTCAAATACATGTTGAATATGTATTTCACTGTTAGGTGAATATTCCTTAGCGTAATAACGCCCTAATTTGACGTTAGAGGATGGGAGTGTTGGCGGCCGCTGTAACCCTGGGAGAGAAGGCTTGCCACATTTCACTGGTATTTAACGTCAAATTCCTTTGTTCCCTTTCAAGTGTAGCAGGAGCATGAACAGGGATGGTATACGTACCCTTGGTTGAATATACCTTAGCGCAATAACGCTAAGGGAAACTGTTGACAAGTCCACACATTAGAAAATGAAGGGACGACGACGTTTCGCTCCGTCCTGGACCATTCTCAAGTCGACAATCGACTTGAGAATGGTCCAGGACGGACCGAAACGTCGTCGTTCCATTCACTTTCTAGTGTGTGGTTTCGTCAACATATTTCAGCCACGTTATTGTAACTCATCGCCTGCCTAAGGGAAACTGTTGCAAGGAATACCAACACTCTTTCTATGAATAAAATGCAAACTAAAAAATACGCCCTTATGCTCAACATTTTTATTTTGTACTTGGTAGAAATTTCCATCTAACTCAATAATTCAGTCCAATAAGAGGGCGAAGCATTGTATCATCAACGTTATTTGTGTCCAGACAACCCCCACTGATGACGTCAAAAGTTAGGTAGCCAGGCTATTTTTAAATAACACCTCTTATATCCTGCAATTATCAATTTATTAATACAAATAATTAACACTTCACATTTTGGTAGATTAAAGTTGAAGCATAATGTTATAATCAGGGCTGGTGTGCTGAACAAAGATGATTTATTAAGTGGATGGAACCTTTAGCTGATCCCGGCCTGTGATTGGCTGTTGTATTGAATGTCACCAAAGAGTTTCTACCAATGATATGCCAGCACAAGAATTCTTACTCGAGTCCAACAACCCACCTTATGGGCTGCTGTTTGGCTATTGGTAGTACATGGGCGACGCACTAGATGGTGTTAGCTGTATTGTGTGTGTTGGTAGTGTACTTTGATGTCAACAGATGGCATAAGCTGTATCTTATGGCTACTGTTGACCAGCCAGTTGGTAGTTGTTCTTTTGTGCTGACAGATGGCATCAGCTGTATTATTACTTCCGAATTCCCTTTAAACACTGATCCACAACTCCCGTAGTGTCCACGGGATCAAGTTTTATACTATGCTGGTACATAGTAGGTAACTGGAGTGCTGCAATTAATTTGTTTATCTACTGTTGTTACGTCATATAATCCATACTCGCTTAACCCATGGTCACTTGATGGAGCGCCGCCCTGCTCCTTATTGTCCTAATTGCATTGTCCCTCTTACGGTCGTGCATGGCCTTCTTGAATGTCCTGCCTTCCAGGACGAGCGTGTGTCTTGCTTTCCGACCGTCCCTCGCGGTCACTTGTCCCTCAATAGAATTCTTGGTGACTCGGATACTTTTGATATCGTTCGCCTTATGCGTTTTTGTTCTCGTATTGGCATCCTTGGTGATATTTAGCGCCCTCTGATTATCCCGCACACTTCATGGTGCTACATAGCCTTCCCGGTTTGGTGCCTTCTTTTGATAATTACTGTACTTAATTACATCATATAATGCATCCAAGACTTGTCAGTGTAATCTGTTGCTCCCATGCTAACTGTATTCACTTAGTTGTATTTTACGGGGGTTGAGCTTTGCTCTTTCGGCCCGCCTCTCAACTGTCAATCAACTGTGTGGTGTGTGTGTGGTGTGAAAAAAAAAAACACAGTAGTGTAGTTAAAGCAGTTGATTGACAGTTGAGAGGCGGGCCGAAAGAGCAAAGCTCAACCCCGTAAAATACAACTAAGTGAATACAGTTAGCATGGGAGCAACAGATTACACTGGCAAGTCTTGGATGCATTATATGATGTAATTAAGTACAGTAATTATGAAAAGAAGGCACCAAACGGGAAGGCTATGTAGCACCATGAAGTGTGCGGGATAATCAGAGGGCGCTAAATATCACCAAGGATGCCAATACGAGAACAAAAAACGCATAAGGCGAACGATATCAAAAGTATCCGAGTCACCAAGAATTCTATTGAGGGACAAGTGACCGCGAGGGACGGTCGGAAAGCAAGACACACGCTCGTCTGGAAGGCAGGACATTCAAGAAGGCCATGCACGACCGTAAGAGGGACAATGCAATTAGGACAATAAGGAGCAGGGCGGCGCTCCATCAAGTGACCATGGGTTAAGCGAGTATGGATTATATGACGTAACAACAGTAGATAAACAAATTAATTGCAGCACTCCAGTACCTACTATGTACCAGCATAGTATAAAACTGATCCCGTGGACACTACGGGAGTGTGGATCAGTGTTTAAAGGGAATTCGGAAGTAATAATACAGCTGATGCCATCTGTCAGCACAAAAGAACACTACCAACTGGCTGGTCAACAGTAGCCATAAGATACAGCTTATGCCATCTGTTGACATCAAAGTACACTACCAACACACACAATACAGCTAACACCATCTAGTGCGTCGCCCATGTACTACCAATAGCCAAACAGCAGCCCATAAGGTGGGTTGTTGGACTCGAGTAAGAATTCTTGTGCTGGCATATCATTGGTAGAAACTCTTTGGTGACATTCAATACAACAGCCAATCACAGGCCGGGATCAGCTAAAGGTTCCATCCACTTAATAAATCATCTTTGTTCAGCACACCAGCCTGATTATAACATTATGCTTCAACTTTAATCTACCAAAAATGTGAAGTGTTAATTATTTATGTATTAACAAATTGATAATTAAATATTGCAGGATATAAGAGGTGTTATTAAAAATAGCCTGGCTACCTAACTTTTGACGTCATCAGTGGGGGTGTCTGGACACAAATAACGTTGATGATACAATGCTTCGCCCTCTTATTGGACTGAATTATTGAGTTAGATGGAAATTTCTACCAAGTACAAAATAAAAATGTTGAGCATAAGGGCGTATTTTTTAGTTTGCATTTTATTCATAGAAAGAGTGTTGGTATTCCTTGCAACAGTTTCCCTTAGGCAGGCGATGAGTTACAATAACATGGCTGAAATATGTTGACGAAACCACACACTAGAAAGTGAATGGAACGACGACGTTTCGGTCCGTCCTGGACCATTCTCAAGTCGATTGTCGACTTGAGAATGGTCCAGGACGGAGCGAAACGTCGTCGTCCCTTCATTTTCTAGTGTGTGGACTGGTCAACAGTTTCCCTTAGCGTTATTGCGCTAAGGTATATTCAACCAAGGGTACGTATACCATCCCTGTTCATGCTCCTGCTACACTTGAAAGGTAACAAAGGAATTTGACGTTAAATACCAGTGAAATGTGGCAAGCCTTCTCTCCCAGGGTTACAGCGGCCGCCAACACTCCCATTCTCTAACGTCAAATTAGGGCGTTATTACGCTAAGGAATATTCACCTAACAGTGAAATACGTATTCAACATGTATTTGAGAGAAATAACTACATTTGAAAGGGAAATGATGATTAATGAGTCATTTAAAGGTACGTGTGTGTACTCACCTAGTTGTACTCGCCTAGTTGTTCTTGCGGGGGTTGAGCTCTGGCTCTTTGGTCCCGCCTCTCAACCGTCAATCAACAGGTGTACAGTTTCCTGAGCCTAATGGGCTCTATCATATCTACACTTCAAACTGTGTATGGAGTCAGCCTCCACCACATCGCTTCCTAATGCATTCCATTTGTCAACCACTCTGACACTAAAAAAGTTCTTTCTAATGTCTCTGTGGCTCATTTGGGCACTCAGTTTCCACCTGTGGCCCCTAGTGCGTGTGCCCCTTGTGTTAAACAGCCTGTCTTTATCAACCCTGTCGATTCCCCTGAGAATCTTGAATGTGGTGATCATGTCCCCCCTAACTCTTCTGTCTTCCAACGAAGTGAGGTTTAATTCCTGCAGTCGCTCCTCGTAGCTCATACCTCTCAGCTCGGGTACTAGTCTGGTGGCAAACCTTTGAACCTTTTCCAGTTTAGTCTTATGCTTGACTAGATAGGGACTCCATGCTGGAGCCGCATACTCCAGGATTGGTCTGACATATGTGGTATATAATGTTCTGAAAGATTCCTTACACAAGTTTCTAAAGGCCGTTCTTATGTTAGCCAACCTGGCATATGCTGCTGATGTTATCCTCTTGATATGAGCTTCAGGGGACAGGTCTGGCGTGATATCAACCCCCAGGTCTTTCTCTCTCTCTGACTCTTGAAGTATTTCATCTCCCAAATGATACCTTGTATCTGGTCTCCTGCTTCCTACCCCTATCTTCATTACATTACATTTGCTTGGGTTAAACTCTAACAGCCATTTGTTCGACCATTCCTGCAGCTTGTCCAGGTCTTCTTGAAGTCTCAAGCTGTCCTCCTCTGTCTTAATCCTTCTCATAATTTTGGCGTCGTCAGCAAACATTGAGAGGAATGAGTCTATACCCTCTGGGAGATCATTTACGTATATCAGAAACAGGATAGGTCCAAGTACAGAGCCCTGTGGGACTCCACTGGTGACTTCACGCCAGTCTGAGGTCTCACCCTCACTGTAACTCTCTGCTTCCTATTGCTTAGGTACTCCCTTATCCACTGGAGCGCCCTACCTGTTACTCCTGCCTGTTTCTCCAGCTTATGCATCAACCTTTTATGGGGTACTGTGTCAAAGGCTTTCCGACAGTCCAAAAAAATGCAGTCCGCCCACCCTTCTCTTTCTTGCTTAATTCTTGTCACCTGATCGTAGAATTCTATCAAGCCTGTAAGGCAAGATTTACCCTCCCTGAACCCATGTTGATGGGTTGTCACGAAGTCTCTTCTCTCCAGATGTGTTACTAGGTTTTTTCTCACAATCTTCTCCATCACCTTGCATGGTATACAAGTTAAGGACACTGGCCTGTAGTTCAGTGCCTCTTGTCTGTCACCCTTTTTGTATATTGGTACTACATTANTTGGTAGTCTTGGGCGCCAGTTAGCAGTACCTTGCCTGGGCTTACCCTTAGCGATACGAGTCAAGGAGCCCTGGAAAACCTCGCTGGGGCGCACGGGGTCCGATGGATGCAACCTCTAGGTTCCCTCTCACTTTGTGCGAATTTGAGAGTTGCTCTGTCCCCCTTGTCTCAGGGCAAAACTCATTGTTTTTGCCTCCGTCATGCTGCCTGTTGGGTCTGTGACACCTTCGACCCAGAGTTCTGCGAGCATTGTTGCTTGTTTGTGACTCAATTCACCCAATCTACTGATGACATTATTCGGGGGCAGGCGGCTCGGGTGTTACGCAGTAGGTTTAGGTTGGTGCAGCGTGCTAGGTTGGTTACTGCCCTGGATGCCCCCGCTTTGCTTATAGGGATCCGGACTTGGGGGTGTTGGTCGCATTGGCCTTGGTTCAGTCCACACGTCTGAGGGCTTCTGTCTGAGGGCTTCTGGGTCAGGGCAGGGCAGGGCAGGGTAGGGTTTAGAGGTTTCTGAGATTCGGCCAGTTGCGGGGTCTGCCCCTTCCAGGAGTGGGGGGGGGGGGTGACGGAAGCATTTGAGTAGGTTTCTCCAGCTGTAGCTGGAGTAGCTCCACTCCATACTGGAGTGAGCGGAAGAACATACAAAATAGAACCAACCAGTGAAGAGCAGAGGTGCCATAGGCACAATCAGAGAACACTGTATAAACATCAAAGGTCCGCGGTTGCTCAACATCCTCCCAGCGAGCATAAGAAATATTGGTGGAACAACTGTGGACATAAAGAGAAAACTAGATAATTTTCTCCAAGGAGTGACGGACCAACTGGGCTGTGGTGGATATGTGGGCCTGCGGGCCACTGCAAGCAACAGTCTAGTGGACCAAACTCTTACAAGTCAAGCCTGGCCTTGGGTCAGGGTTGGGAGTAGAAGAACTCCCAAAACCCCATCAAGCAGGTAACGCCGGGGTCTGACCAGTGGGCCCCCCTTCTCTTCCTGCTTTTTCGGCCACCCCAGCTTTTTCTTGTGAGGCATTGGCTTTGGAGGATGACTCGCCCCCGAGGCCTGACGTGAGGTTCCTGGGGTTGGGGAGCTGACTTGGGGGGCCTTGAGCCCCGTTGGACCCCGCCTGGGTTTTCCAACCCTCTGAGTGGGGCTTACTGTTACAAGAAGTGGGGTTTTCTTTCCCCCCCCCTTCTGCATACGAGTCGGATTTGGGTTCGGCTCCTTCCCGGATTCGGTTCAGTATCCCTGCGGGTCCATCGGTTCCGTCTTTCAAGAGGTTTTCGGCTTCCTGCGTCTCTCCTGCTGAGGTGCGAGTGGCCATTACGGCTTACCTCCTGCACGACCCGAAATATGCCTCCATAATGGATCCGTCTTCCTTCAGGTTTTGGTCTTCGTCTCCATACCGGGTTTGTTATGAGGTTCCGGAGTCGTCCTGGCTAGCAGACTGCCCGTTGTTGTCATTGGATGCTTGGGGCGCTTTCTGTCGTACCCTTACCTTGAGTATACCTTGAGGTGCTTCCGGGGCTTAGCGTCCCCGCGGCCCGGTCATCGACCAGGCCTCCTGGTTGCTGGACTGATCAACCAGGCTGTTGGACGCGGCTGCTCGCAGCCTGACGTACGAGTCACAGCCTGGTTGATCAGGTATCCTTTGGAGGTGCTTTTCCAGTTCTCTCTTGAACACTGTCAGGGGTTTGCCAGTTATGCCCCTTATGTGTAGCGGGAGCGTGTTGAATAGTCTCGGGCCCCTGATGTTGATGGAGTTCTCTCTCAGAGTACCAGTTGCACCTCTGTTTTTCAACGGGGGTATTCTGCACATCCTGCCATGTCTTCTGGTCGCATGTGATGTTATTTCTGTGTGCAGGTTTGGGACCAGCCCCTCTAATATTATCCATGTGTAAATTATTATGTATCTCTCCCGCCTGCGCTCAAGGGAGTACAGATTTAGGCTCTTTAGTCGGTCCCAATAGTTTAGATGTTTTACCGAGTGGATTCTAGCAGTAAAGGATCTCTGCACGCTCTCCAGGTCAGCAATTTCTCCAGCTTTGAAAGGGGCTGTCATTGTGCAGCAGTACTCCACTCTAGAGAGCACCAGCGTTTTGAAAAGTATCATCATCGGTATAGCATCTCTAGTGTGAAAAGTTCTTGTTATCCAACCCGTCATTTTTCGTGCAGTTGTGACGGCCACTTTATTGTGTTCTTTAAAGGTAAGGTCTTCCGACATGAGTACACCCAATCCTTTACATTGCCTTTTCGTGCTATGTTATGATTTGCCTGAGTTTTGTACGTGGTTTCCGTTTTTATATTTTCATTTTTTCCATGCGCATGAGCTGGAACTTATCTTCGTTAAACACCATATTATTTTCTGTAGCCCATAGAAAGACCTGATCTACATCTGACTGGAGGTTTGCCGTGTCCTCTATGTTGCCTACTCTCATGAAGATCCTGGTGTCATCTGCAAAGGATGATACAGTGCTATAGGTTGTGTTCTTGTCTATGTCCGATATGAGGATGAGAAAAAGTACTGGGGCAAGCACAGTACCCTGGGGGACTGAGCTCTTAACGGTTGATGGGCTGGATTTTATTTTGTTGACTATTACACATTGGGTTCTGTTGGTCAGGAAATTGTAGATCCATCTGCCTATTTTTCCAGTAATTCCTTTTGAGCGCATTTTATGTGCAATACCATGGTCACATTTATCAAAAGCTTTTGCGAAATCTGTGTAAATTACATCAGCGTTTTGTTTGTCTTCCATAGCATCTAATGCCATATCATAGTGGTCCAGCAACTGCGACAGGCAAGAGCACCCTGTTCTGAAACCATGTTGTCGGGGGTTATGGAGATGCTGTGCTTCCATGTATTTTGTGAGCTTACTTCTTAGCACTCTCTCAAAAATTTTAATGATGTGCGATGTTAACACTATCGGTCTGTAATTTTTTGCCTCTGCCTTATTTCCTCCTTTATGAAGTGGTGCTATCTCTGCTGTTTTTAGTATATCAGGAATAACGCCAGTATCTAGACTTTGTCTCCACAGAATGTGCAGGGCCTGCGATAGTGGTTTTTTGCAGTTCTTGATGAATATGGAGTTCGAAGAATCCGGGCCTGGTGCAGAGTGCATAGGCATACTGTTTATGGCTTCTTCAAAGTCCAGGGGGGATAGGGTGACGTCTGATATATGATTTGATGTTGGTATCATATCCATGAAAAATTCATTTGGGTTACCGATCTTTACCCGCATGCTTGAGTGGCGCGAGACGTTGACTGTGGTTCAGGTTTACCTGGGGGGGCAACTTTGGGCACTATAATGAGTGCTTGTTTGCTCCAGCCCTTCTGCGGGATGTGGGCACAATTCAGCTTCACGTGTAGGTTCCTTCCATGTCGGCTGCGCTTGGGGCCGAGGACTTGCGTGCTCGTGTCTTGCTGGTTTCGGTCTCGTGTTTCTTTTCCCTCCTGGAGCTGTCTTCGGATTGGCTTGCATACAATGTATCTCTCTTCTACAATAAGATCTGAAGTTTCCCCTTCATCATCTTTCAACACTCTCCTGACAGGAAAATCTGGAAGCTGGAGGCAAATTTGCCAGCCATAGTTTGCTCACTTCAGAACTTAGCCTACCAGCAGTCCTTAGCCATGTACTGTTAGAAAAATTTTTTCAATGCTGCTGCTCACTGTAGGTCCCGGCATACAACTCGTACTCAACCTACCGCACACATGTTTTGAATCTTACGAGATCCTACTCACGTACATGTACACGGTGGCGCACCGCCCTATTCCGTGTTTGTTCAGGGTGATCATGCAGTTCAAGTCGGTTAATATAAGCCTGCATA
>WNGS01006708.1:10189444-10218140 GCA_020271785.1 Procambarus virginalis | reverse complement strand
TGTTTTCCTACTATGGGCACATTTGATTGTGTTTTGTACTCTGTATTATGTTAAGGTCCTCATTTTTACCGTTACCTGAGTACCTGGAATTATCACTGTTAAACATCATGTTATTTTCTGATGCCCAGTCGAAAACTTTATTAATATCAGCTTGAAGTTTTTCAATGTCTTCAGCGAGGTAATTTCATACTGATTTTTGTGTCATCTGCAAAGGATGATACGAAGCTGTGACTTGTATTTTGTCTATATCTGATATGAGAATAAGGAAAAGCAGCGGCAAGGACTGTACCCTGAGGTACAGAGCTTTTAACTGCACTTGGACTAGATTTTATATGGTTGACGTTACTCGCTGAGTCCTGTTGACAGAAAACTGAGTATCCAGCGTCCTACTTACCGGTTTCCCATTGACTTCATTTTGTGTGCTATCACGCCATGGTCACATTTATCGAAAGCCTTTGCGAAGTCCGTGTATATCACATCAGCATTCTGTTTTTCTTCTAATGCCTCAGTGACTTTATCGTAGTGCTCAAGTAGCTGTGAGAGGCACGATCTTCCCGCTCGAAATCCATGTTGGCCTGGGTTGTGAAGGTCATTGGTCTCCATGAAATGGTGACCTGACTCCTAATCACTCTCTCAAATACTTTTATTATGTGCGATGTTAGTGCAACTGGTCTATAATTCTTTGCCAATGCTTTGCTCCCTCCCTTGTGTAGAGGGGCTGTCTGCTACTTTAAGTGCATCTGGTACTCCCCGGTCAAAGCTCTTCCTCCACACTATACTGAGTGCCTGTGCTACCGGCACTTTGCATTTCTTTATAAATATTGAATTCCATGAGTCTGGACCTGGGGCCGAGTGCATGGGCATGTTTTCAATTCTCTTTCAAAATTTAGTGCGCTCGTGTTGATATCAGTTATATTTACAGGGTTTGGATATCAGCATAAAGAAATTGTCTGGATCTTAACTTTCATGTTGTTTATTGGAGTGCTAAACATGTCTCATACTGCTTTTTTAGGATTTCACTAATTTCTTTGTCATCCTCCGTGTATGAACCTTCACTTGTACGAATAGGTCCAATACTGGCAGTAGTTTTTGCTTTTGATTTCGCATATGTGAAGAAGTATTTTGGATTTTCTTTATTTCCTGAATTGCTTTCTGTTCTAACTGCCTTTCTTCAGTTTCATATGAGTGTTTCAATTTCCGCTCGATTTCTTCAATCTCCCTATTTAAATTATTCCTTCTTTGACGGGAAATTCGTGTCTGCATAAGCAGTTCCGTTATTCTTTTCCTGCGTTTATAGTGTCTTCTGCGTTCTCTTTCTACGTTGGATCTCTTTCTGGCTTTCCTCAAAGGAACATGTTTCAGACAGACTTGATACGCTTCCGAAGTCAGTTTTTCTATTCCTTCTGTAGGACTTTTATTACTTAAAACAGTTTCCCATGGAATGTTTTTAAGTTCCCTGTTTATTATCTCCCAGTCTATCCTTTTATTATTAAAATTGAATTTACTGAATAGCCCCTCTCGCTTTATCAACGTTTTAGGTCTATTCTGAGTATTGATGGTAGTTTGCACTTCAATGAGCTTGTGATCTGAATATGTGGTATCTGATATCGTAATGTCTCTGATAATGTCTTCATTGTTCGTAAAGACCAGATCGAGAATATTTTTATTTCTCGTTGGCTCCGATATCTGCTGAGTGAGTGAAAATTTGTCACAGAATCTAAGTAGTTCTCTAATCTGTGGTTGGTTAGGTCCTGATAGATTCCCTGGTATAATATTATTGTTTGCTATTCTCCACCTGAGACTAGGCAAGTTGAAGTCACCTAAGAAGATAATATCAGGTAGGTGGCAGGTGGCAACACGCTGCCACCTGCCGCGGCGATGTCACTGAAGCCGAGAAAGATTTGTCACATGTACTGTCACTGCATCCTAGCAGATGTGTGGAAAAAGGCTAACATAGTTCCAATCTACAAAAGTAGCAGCAGTGAAGACACCCTCAATTATAGACTTGTATCACTGACAAATGTAATAGTAAAAGTACTGGAAAAAATAATGAGAACTAAATGGGTAGAACACCTGGAGAAAAACGATATACTGGAATAACAGATAGTATGGTTTTCAATCTGGAATATCCTGCGTAACAAATTACTCAGTTTCTATGATCAAGCCACTGAGATTTTACAGGAAAGAGATGGTTGGGATGATTGCATCTATCAATGGTTGGGCTGATTGCATCTATCTGAACCTGAAAAAGGCTTTCAACAGAGTTCCACATAAGATGTTCTGGAAACTGGAACATATTGGAGGAGTGATAGGTAGGCTTCTAACATGGATGAAACATTTTCTGACAGAAAAATGAGGGCAGTAATCAGAGGCAATGTATCGAGCTGGAGAAATGTCATGAGTGAAGTACCGCAGGGTTCAGTTCTTGCACCATTAATGATCATTGTCTAAATAAATGATCTATCAGATGGAATACAGAATTATATGAACATGTTTGTTGGTGATACTAAGATAATAGGGAAGATAAAAAAACTTGGATGATTGTCATGCCCTTCAAGAAGACCTGGACTAAATAAGTGTATGGAGCACCACTTGGCAAATGGAATTTAAATACTGTACATGGATAGCGAAATACTAAAGAAATTGTTCATGACTTTTGTTAGACCAAAGCTGGAATATGCAGCAGTTGTATGGTGCCCATGTCTTAAGAAGCACATCAACAAACTGGAAAAGATGCAAAGACACGCAACTAAATGGCTCCTAGAAGTGAAGGACAAGTGCTACGAGGAGAGGTTAGAGAAAATCCACAAGGGCCGTGACGAGGATTCGAACCTACTTCCGGGAGCATCCCAGATGCTGCCTTAATCGACTGAGCTACGACATGGTAAAAGAGTTGAAACCGAAGTTCTACTGAACTTACTGGATCCCGCAGCCTCTCCGAGACACAAACCAGGGTTTTACACAACTCCCCCATGCACTCGAGCTATGTCAATAGGCCGTTCTCCCTCTTCGCCCTTACATCATTACACACAGAAATCACAATAACGTGATGCATCAAATGAACAAATCCACAAGGGCCATGACGAGGATTCGAACCTGTGTCCCGGAGCATCCCAGACGCTGCCCTAACCCTTAAACTGCGCATGGCATATATATACGCCATGAGTAACATGTCCCACTATGCGCATGGCGTACATATACGCCACAGGGTGCCAGGCCCGATTCAAATGGCCCGCGGCTACACAGAGTTCACATTAGCTTCCTCAAGGCTCTTGTAAACAGACGCCATTTTTTTAAATCGTGGGCAATATTCTCAGGTATGAGAGGCACAGTACTGTTGGAGCAACCAAGGCTGGCGCACGCAGCATAAGCAAACAGCATTGCTGTTCAGCTTTTTACCACAGCATCGCCGAAAAATGTCAAAATAAATATATAATTGATATTATTTAGCGATGACAATATTACAGATGACCCCTGACTGTGATATATATAACCAGGGGTTGTGATAATAGCAGGATTGTTGTAATAATTAACACTGTGGGACAAGTGATGCTGAGAGACGGAGGGAGATCGTTTACTGACTGTGTGGCCACCTGTTATTGTCTGCATTCACCATACCAGCTCAGTGGTTCTCTATGGTGAACGCAAATGTAGAAACTTAAATATAATGTGTGCATTAGTGTAATAACAGCAAAAGGATTATGCTGGGAGGAGCCATTTGGGTGACGGAGGTGACGTCGTCTGCATGATTTGTCTAGCCGTTTAGAGGGTGGCCACTATGCTCTTTGGGCACTCTACAAGCTTAGGTGTACAGTTACTGCGCATACAACATGTAGATACTTATATATAATATGTGTATATAGGGTAATAACACTGCAAACAGTACTGTTGGGGTAGAAAGTTGAGTGCGTGTGACCTTGAACGAGTGAGGGAGCCGCCAGCTGACTGTGTGTGTATAGCGACGACTCGTAGTGCCTGAACTAACTATATCAGCTTAGTTGTACAGTTGTGGTGAACAAAACATGTTGATTCTTATATATAATGTCTGTATATTTTGAATAAAACATAAAACAGGATGGTGGGAGGAAAAAGTGGGTGAGTGAGGCATTGTTGAGGGAGTGGCAGCGAGTGGCAGTCACTCCTCATTGCTTTTCGACTCTCAATACCAACTTAGTGGTTTGTTATGGTGAACAAAACATGCAGATACTTATATATATAACCTGTGTATAAAGTGTAATAGCACCAAAACTATTTGTTTATTGTTTTATGAACATAATAATTGAATCACTAATATGCACACCATACTTTTGAGTATAGCGATTATTCACCACTTTTATTATATAAATATATTACAATACTCACTATTGAATAATATTACTGCAAAAAACTATGAAAAAATCAAACAGAGACATAAAAATAATTAAGTGATAATATCTTTGTGGCAACTCCCACCTGTCAGCGCGGGTGACGCTGACCGGCTCTGACGACTGCTCTGTCAGCGCCCACTTTTTGCCAGACTTCCTCGGTCACTTGCGCCCAAAATATGTCACCTACGATTTTTTTGTATTTTTCCCGTGCTCAGGGAACACATACTAACATTTTAAGAAGACGAAATAATTTTTAGAATTTGTTTTCTCATGCGCATAGGGGTGTAAATGTCCTCAGGACCCCTGAGCAGTGGAAGGGTTAATCGACTGAGCTACGACATGGTAAAAGAGTTGAAACCGAAGTTCTACTGAACTTACTGGATCCCCCGCAGCCTCTCCGAGACACAAACCAGGGTTTTACACAACTCCCCCATGCACTCGAGCTATGTCCTCCAGTATTGTGGGAGGATTAATGTTGGCGAGTTAGGTGGTGAAGGCGTGAGAGAGGGCTGGCTGGGTGTCACAGCCCACTCTTGTTTTTTTGGCTAAAAATACCAACTTAGTGGTTTGCTATGGTGAACACATATGTAGATAGGTATATACAATATGTGTATACAGTGGTACCTCAGTTTAAGAGTTTAATTCGTTCCTGGAGACAGCTCTTATTCCGAAAAACTCGTATTCTGAAGCTAATTTCCCCATAAGAAATAATGGGAAATGAATTAATCCGTTCCTGACTACCCCAAAAACCCCATATCAAACTAAATTTTTATACCTAATTCATCTAAATAAACCTACAAAACTATGTTCAAGTTATTACTTACCTTGCTCTTGAATGCTGTAGGCGTATGGAAGATGGTGAGGAGGGGGGAGGAGAGAGGAGTTACTGTTTGGAAGGGGAGTCCCTTTCCATTATCACATCAGGCAGTGAGGACTTCACTGGTATGCACACACTGGCACATTTTGCCTGCATACCACTAGGACTTGCTTGTCTTACTAAGAATTTCTCTAAAGACACTTGTTTTTCCCTACATTTTAACACTTGTCTGTAGTAAGACATCACATTATCATTTAAAAGGTCAATGCAACGGCCTGCTACAGCTTTATCTGGGTGTGTTTTTTCAACAAAACTTTGCAGTTCTTCCCATACTTCACACATTTTCTTAATCAAGGAGGGACATCCTCTACTGCCTCTACTCACAGCTATTTTCTTAGGTTGAACCTTATCAATGGCTTTCTTGAGACCCATGGTGAGATATATAATAACAAACTGTATAGTCAAATGACCAAAAATCCAACAAAACACTGAAAATCCAGGTGAAGAATTGATGTGGGATAGTCACTGGGCGCGAGACAATGGTAAACTGAGGGGCGGAGGGGCGACGATCGCCGATCGACCACGCGCTAGGTCGGCCTGTACGCGTATCAACAAACTCGCGTCCCGAGGTAACCCTCGCATTCCGAGACATAATTTTCGAGGAAATCCTGCTCGTCTTCCGAAAAACTCGCATACAGGGACACTCGCATTCCGAGGTACCACTGTATTGTGTAATAACAGCAAAAACACTGTTTGATTGATTGTAGAAGATAATAATGTATATATATGCCAGATATATGAGACCCATAATTTTGAGCATAGCGATGTTCCACACATTGAACTACTGTACATAAATTCCACAAATTACACAATTTCGAATAATATTACAGCATAAAACCAGAGAAGAAACAAATGAGAAATATAAAAATAATTATGAAATATTATATTCACGGCAACTGCCACCCCACGGGGTGGCGGGGCCTAGTGACCTTGAGTGCTCCATCGCTCAGTGCCCACAATATGCTCAACTCCCAGCTCTATTGCGGCTAAAGTATCTCACATACAATATTTTTTTTAGTTTCTGGTGATCAGAGATTGCATTTTAACACTATCGCTCACAGGGCAGGCGCGCGTCAACTTAGGGGTCATGCATCGAGCGTGCGGGTCAGCGCGCGGTGACACCTAAATGCGTGTACTCGTTTCAGCTTTCTCACCTTAATTCTCGTGCTACGTCGCTCGTTTTGGTATCATTGTGTTCGCAATTAAATGCCCTACAGATTGTATGAATATAATGTACAAAAGCCTAGAGTGCCTCCCCGCAGAAAAGCCTAAAATTACCCGTGAACGAGCACCAATTTGTACACTGCAACCTAATTTGTATACTCGTTCAATTTGATAACACCAAATTTCGTGTTACGTCTTTCATTTTGGTATCAAATTGTTCGCAATAAAAAGGCACGTATTTTAAAACTAGTCCCATAATAATAGAGCAATAACTGGAATTTTAACAAATATTTTAATTCTGGACGCTCATCATCACAAAATTATATATATCTTTCCAGTGTTCTGACATAAATTTTGTGTTACATCTTCATTTTGGTATCAAATTGTTCGCGACGTAAAGGCGCGCATTTTAAAACTAGTGCAAACATAATAGCGTAATAAATAGAATTTTAACAAATATTTTAAAATTTTGACCAAAAGCCTATTTATAATCATATAAGTGTTCGGACATCACGTTCATGTTACATCTTTCATTTTGGTATCAAATTGTGCGCATTCTAAAGGCGCTTATTTTGATACTATCCCGAGGTCGATTGGATAAAAAATGAATATTATACAAATATTTTTTGTAGTGGGCGCAAGTCCAGTCCAAAGTTAGGACTCAGGAGAAAAATAATGGACGCGAGTCCTGTCCAAAGTTACCGATAGTGTTAACAATATAAGAAGAGAAAATAATTTTTGGAAAGAATTTATTTTTGGCGCACCAAGGGTGTGTCGTATTTAATGCAGAGCAGTACAGTGGTTAAGAATCACCTCTTTATTTTATTAATTTATAATTTTTTCCACATTCTCAGTTTAGTTAGCTCACTTATCCTTCCTTCACACCTTTAAATAATTTTTTGTAATTATTAAAGTTTTGCCTGAAATGCTTTGCCTAATTAGACAGATGACATACACTTACAGACCGAAATCCGAGGACAGCTCCAGGATGGAAAAGAACCGCAAGGCCGAAGCCAAAAGGCCCCGGGCACGCAAGTCCTCCGCAACAAGCGCCGCCGAAAGGACGGGAACCTGCACATGGAGCTGAATAACGCCCACATCGCAGAGAGGGCAGGGACAAACAAGCACTCATTCAGGTACTCAAGCTCGCCCCCCAGGAAAACCTGAATCACCGTGGAAGCTTCCCGCCACTCCAACGTGCGGGAACGACAGAAGGAATGCCAGGAATCCAAAACAAACAAGGGGCAGTCTGCTAGCCAGGAAGACTCCGGAACCTCATAACGGAGCCAGAAAGAGAACGAAGTCCCAAACCTGAACTCAGACGGATCCAGTTCCGAGGCATAATCCGGGTCCCGCAGGAGGTAAGCTGCAAAGGCCGCTCGCACCACACCAGGTTGGATGCGATAAGCCGAAAACCTCCGGAAAGACGGAACCGACGAACCCGGGGGAACACGGAACCGAACCGGGGAGGGGCCGATACCAAATCCAACTCGTACGCAGAGGGGGGGGAAAGAAAACCCCACTCCTTGTAACAATAAGCCCCGCTCAGAGGGAAGAAAAACCCAGGCGGGGTCCAGCGGAGCCCAAGGCCCCCAAGTCAGCCCCTCCCCAGCCTCGAGGTCCAACACCACAGGACCCGAGGCCGAGTCCTCTCCCCAAGCCCCGACCCCACAAGACAAGGACGGAGCAGCCGGAACAGCTGAAGGAAGGGGGGCCCACTGGTCAGACCCCGAAGCTTCGGCCGGGAGACAAGACTCGAATGCCTCTGCCGCTCCCCCGGAAGGGGCACCCCTCGAAGCTGCCCGAGTCTCAAGATCAAGTAACCCTGCTCCGACCCCGAAACCCTCAGACGCTTCGGGGCTGGAAGCAAGGGGGGAGGACCAGAACGAGCTGTAGGGGAAGGACGAGGAGGCGCGGACTGAACCAGGATCGAAGCGACCCCCACCCCCAAGTCCGGGTCATGAAAAGCAAAGCGGGGCAGCCCCGGGGCATCCGGGTGAGCAACCAACCTAGCTCGTTGCAACAGACGAAACCTAGACTGCAACGCACGCGCTGCCTGTACCCGAAGAGAATCATCAGAGGATTGGGTAAATTGAGTCACAAGCAAGCAGCAACACTCACAGGACTCAGGGTCGAAAGTATCACCGACCCAACAGGCAGCATGGCAGAGGCAAAAACAATGAGGGTCACCCTGAGACAAGGGGACCGATCAACCCTCAAACTCGCACACAGCGAGTGGGGACTCCGGGGTCACATCCATCGGACCCACGCGCCCCCTAGGGGATTCCCAGGGTCCTGAGCATTTACTTTAAGAGGACTCGTGCTCAGGTAGTCCCAGGCAGGGAGCTGCTAACCGGCGCCTAAAACTACCAAGCGAACTTCTATAGCTGTACCCCAGGGACGTGTACACTCATGGGGACCTAGCAGGGGGCGCCATCGAGTATAACCGTGAAAGGGCTAGAACTAAGGAATGAATAGGACAGAACCCCCCACCAGGCAAAAACAAAAAGAAAAACAAAACCCCGCAAGAGGACAGCGAACCCCAGGGAACAGAGCCGGCCGCTATGTCGGGAATACAAGCTGTGCAGCACCCTGCGCCCCTACCAGTGCAAACTGGCTCTTACCTGCCAGTAACAAGGGAGAACAGAACACCCAAGAGCCCAACAGGCGGCCGAAAAACCGAAAAAGGTAAAACGGACCAGCAGAGGCAGATCCCGAGGAGCCTGTGGAAGGTGGCCCCAAGCCCCAAGGGCAGTACTTACAGGGCACCTAGGGAAGGAAACCCTAGGCGCATGCAGCCCGAGTACCGAAAATTACTCCTGGCTCTCGCACCCAGAAAACAAACACCACACGCAAGCACAGTGTTGTAGCGACACCGGAGCCAGAGCACACGACCTTCGCCTATAGCATCAGCCTCAAGAACTGAGGTGTGGGTAGCCGGCGCGGAGGGTCTGGGGCTCCCCCTTCCCCCTCCCGGGGAGGGGGGAGCTGCGCAGACAGCGGCGCGGCAGCGTGTGACGTCACACTAGTTTGCTCGTTTTTCTGTTGGGGAGTTCTATCCACTAGTTCGGCTTTTGGTAGCAATTTTAACCAGAATAGGGGTTTGTTTTGGGGCGCTTACCTTTCTGGGTGCCTGTCCCGGTCGATGGCAGACATAGAATGCTTCCAACCACACGGGGGCTTCTATAGGTCATTGCTCCCCTTGCCTCTCTGAGGGGGCCCGGTTCTGGCCATGGTTCCCGGTAGGCCTAAGAACTCCATACACATGACTGATGCCAAAGTCTGACATTAGCATATCAGCCTGGGATAGCTCCGGGGAGCCGACGTGGCTCCCCCCAGAAAAGCCTCCAGATCTTTAGCCCCTGCCATTGCATTGCTCTACAACAGTGCTATTCAACCTGGGTGGACAGTCCACCTTAAAGTGGACGAGATTAAGTGAAGGGTGGACAGCTGTCTAGGGGTGGACTACTGGGTGGATGAGATCCTCACCTGCACGTTTCTTTATAATATACAAGAGACTCTCTCTCTCCTATATTTCTTAAAATACATACTACAAATACATATTTACCAATTGTAACATCGAGGCTACCATCTCGCCTACTCGCAAGACCCCGATAGTACAACCACGCGAGGGACTGTCTCGCCATTGGGTGTCACGAATCACCTGGTTGAGTTCCCGCTCTCAATTGGCTGAATTGGCAACACTTTCAACTGTAGACTCGGGGAGTGGTGAGTGGTATGTCAGTTATTACTGCAGTGTAACTGCACTTGTTCACTTCACGTTGGACAGTGAGCCTACACCTCTTGTGACTCCTGTAAGTAATACTTATTATTATTATTATTATTATTTATTATTATTATTATTATTATTACAACTTGCCTTTAATAGTCTTAGGGGAACTAATTGGTTTTGTTATTATATTTCAAAATTATATTTAAATCAAGTATTATTTCCACATTAATTCTGATTAGTTATTTTGTCTTAGTACTGTGTCATTCCCATTTTGAATAGTTTGGTTTCAGACTTTATATTTGAATTAATATGCGTTATTATAACAAAAAAGCTAATGCATCCTTATTTATTTTCCAGATTACAACAATATTGCTTAACTCTTGCAGGCCATGTCAATTTACAAGTACTTCAAAAAGATTGATGGCAGTCCTGAGCCTGCAAAACCTGTTGCAGTTGGTGCAGCAGTTGATGCAACAAGAAATGATGACGTTTCAAATCAAGATGGAGCTGCATCACAGGACTTCACAGAGGAAAACGGTGGAATAATGAGCACATTGCATTTGGATTCTTCCGGCTAGTACATGAAGCTTCAAATCCCTTCCCACGAGGCAAGTGCTTCTTTTGTAATGCCACATGCAGTAATGAAAATGTTGTTCCTTCAAAACTTGCATGGCACTTAAAGACGAAGCACCCTGAACACCAAAACAAATCAAAGCAATTTTTTGAGGCAACTTTGGAAGCATACTTGAAGCAATAGTCGACCTTTAAAAGTCAAGTTAGGCCCTCTGACACGAAAGCATTTACTCTTGCTTCTCTTAAGATGACACTCATCGTTCTTCAGGAAAAAAAGGAATTCACTGAACTTGAAAAATGTTGTACTGCCGTGTCTTGAAGTAGCAGCTGACCTTATACATGGAGGGAAAGATGCAGTGAAGAAAGTGAAGCAGATTCCGTTATCTGATACTACAATAAGTTGTCGGTCTGTGAGGTTAGCAGATGATCTGAAGGAACAGCTGGGTCCGCGGGGAGCGAAAGTGTTAAAAAGTTGCGTCTAGCCGCAATTGCAAATATATGGATGAATATATAAAAGTTAAATAAAAAAACCAGCGTTGAATGTAATGAAACGCCATTTTCTGGGCGAGTCCCGGAGGCTCCCCGGAGCTATCCATGGCTGATATGGATACCCTAACTATTTTGCATCAGTCGATGTGGGTGGAGTTCTAGGCCTACCGGGGACCACGAGCCAGAACCTGGCCCCCTCAGAGAGGCATGGGGAGCAATGGCCCATAGAAATGCACATGTGATTTGGAGCATTCTATATCTGCCATCAACCGGGACAGGCACCCAGAAAGGTAAGCGCCACAAAACAAACCCCTATTCTGGTTAACAACAAAAATCGACAAACGAGTGGACAGAACTCCCCCAGGAAAAACGAACTAACAAGCATGACGTCACATGAGCCGCACCGCATGTCTGCGCAGCTCCCCCCTCCCCGGGAGGGGGAAGGAGAGCCCCAGACCCCCGCGCCGGCGATCCCCGCCCCAGTTCTGAGGCTGGATATGAAAACCGCGAAAAACCTGCCGACCGGAGGGCGGGAGGGTGCCGGGGAGCCTCCGGGACTCACCCAGAAAATGGTGTTTCATTACATTCAACGCTGGTTTTCTGGGGGAAGCCCCTACGGCTCCCCGGAGCTACCTCACCAAAGACTACCTAAGAAAACAAGGGGACATACCCGGGAGGCGGTCGGTGAACCACTCCTCAACACGAAGTCGAGACAACAACCAAAGGAACCCCTCCGGAAATCAGCAGGCATTACAATCGCCAGAAAAAGGGAGAATGGCCGCAGACGAAGAAACCTATGACCAAGATCATAAGAGCCAAAAAACCACTGCGCCTGAGAAGAGCATGAAGCTCTGCCACACGACCCCAGAGGCCAATGCCAAAAGAGAGCCGAGGCAAAGCAAACCTGGCCCCAAGGAGCCACAACCACCAAGGAGAAGAAAAAAGGAGAGCACCCTGTCCAAAGACCTGGATGGCACAGGCAGTGCAGAAACAGGCCGGAGGTGAAACACACGACGAGACAGCCAGTGAAACGGCACAGAAGGAACATCGATACAGAAGCTAGCAGCAGAAACCAAGGTGCCAGACCCAGGAACAGTCCCAAGCGCCTCTACATCCTCTGCAAGCCAATCCTATGACAGCCCCAGGAGGGAAAAGAAAACGCAGGACCAAAACCAAATTGCCACAAGCGTGCAAGTCCACCGCCACAAGTGCAGCCGACAGGGAAGGAACCTGCATAAGGAGCCGCCTCGCACCAACACCCCGTAGAAGGGCAGGAGCGAAGACTCATGAAAAGGAGCAAAATCGCCCCCAGGAAAACGAGTAGCGCCGAGACAGCGCGAAGAGGAGAGAAATGCACAAAAATCCAGTCGCACCCGAGACCAAAAGTCATGCATAAAACCCCAAGAAGAGGGGGACATGACTGAGACGGCCCGTCCTGAAAAAGGGGGCGAAGACCGTAGAAAAACACCCACCGACAGGACGGAAATAACGGGCACACTGGACAAGGAAACCGAGCCCAGGGAGGGACCGATGCTCACAAAGCACGTGCGGAGCGGGGGAACAGAAAAAACCCACACCACAAAACCGCAAGCCCAGCCCAGAGGGGTAGAAAGACTCCGGCGGGGACCAACGGGGCCTAAGGCCCCTCACGTTAGCCCCACCCTTGCCCCGGGAACCCACTCAGCAGGCCCCGGGGCCGAGCTGTCCCCTCAAAGCCCCAGCGTCAAGAAAAACCCCGGGGCAGCCGGGAAAAACACCAAGGAAGGGAGCCCACTAGGCTCCGGAACTTGAACGGAAACCGGAGGAAAAGCGAGGGGCGAGACGAAGACCCCAAGCTCATCCCCAACCAGCACAACGAGGCGAGGACAAGACAGAGAATCCAAGGAACATGGAAAAACCAGGCCCAGCACAGCAAGACCGGCAAGGAATGAGGGCCCCAGAGGGAGCACGGAAGGGCCGAACATAAAGCCACAACCAACCCCGACACGCAGCTGCAGTACCAAAACCGCAGCAAAACGTCCCCACACTCCCCGAGGAAGTGACAGAGAAGATAGATAAATCGTACACGAGTGGCACACAAGGGGACACAGACGGAAACCGAGCACCCAACCGAGCCACAGGGACGGTAGGAGAAACGTGTGCAGTGTAACAGGCAACCGAAGGAACACATTAGGCAGCCCAACTTGCGCTGACCCCATACACAGCCCCAAGAGCAGAGACGAGAGCGCACAAGAAGCACAGAATCCACTCAACAGGCAAACGACAGGGGAGAGGCGGAACTAAAGAGCCAGAACCCAACCCTGCAAGCACACAACACCCTCGACACAGGAAACGTACCACCTAACAGGCACCCCCACCGTTGCACCGTGGAACAAGGTGGAGACGGGGCCCCGAACTCAAGCAAAGTTAGACAAGCATAGGAGAGGGGCAGGAGTACAGGCAGAGGTCGCCTCGAAAGGGCCAAGAGGCCACCCGCAGACACCCGTGAACCGAGGAAGGAATCAGGTGGAGAGAACAGCAGCAGCCCAATATGGGCTAATAGCCCTGTAATAGGCACCTCGGGTGATATGGTCCACGGTCACAAGTACGTACGTACACCCATGCCTACGTCCAAAAACAGCGTCAGGACGAAGGAAACGCCAAACCGCACCAACTCACCTGCAGAACATAGGCGCTGAAAGGCCATGACGCAAGCTTTCGAGTCCGTAGCCGCCGGAGGCGGCCAGGGCGCCCTTGCTGGAGAGGAGGGGAGCGGCGAAGGAGGCTCCCCACCCTAAAACGCAGGGAAAAACCTCGTGACTTCCCCACAGCGGGGAAGGGGGGCACGTATGGGGATATGATCACCACATTTAAAATTCTGAAGGGAATTGATAGGGTAGATAAAGACAGGCTATGTAACACAAGGGGCACACGCACTAGGGGACACAGGTGGAAACTGAGTGCCCAAATGAGCCACAGAGATAGTAGAAAGAACTGGTTTAGTGTCAGAGTGGTTGACAAATGGAATGCATTAGGAAGTGATGTGGTGGAGGCTGACACCATACACAGACTCAAGTGTAGATATGATAAAGCCCAATAGGCTCAGGAATCCGTATACCCGTTGATTGACGGTTGAGAGGCGGGACCAAAGAGCCAGAGCTCAACCCCCGCAAACACAAGTAGGTGAGTACAGCGGCACCCCAGACAACCCCCAAGCAACGGGGCACGGATTGGACAAAGAAAAGAGCGAGAGGCGAAGCCCCCCCGAGAGAAATGGATGCAGAACACGTGTGCACACCGCCCGGAACCAAAAAAAACTCTCACGGCGCATGCGCAGGACGCGAAAGAAAAGTAGTCCAACAGGGCAAAAAGTAGCCCAACAGGGCGAGAAGTAGCTCAACTGGAGACAGGAGGGGAAATAAGTACTGAGCAGTTCTCAAGCCGGGACAGCGCAAGTGATTTGAAGAGTACAACCATTGTGGTGGGATCCTGGATTTGAAAGTTTTCTTAATCCATCCAATCATTTTTTGGCTACCTCAATATTTGCTTGGTTATGCTTCCCAAACGTTAGGTCGTCAGACATCATTATCCTCAAATCCGTTACAAGCCGTTTTCATATTATGGGCAGATTTGATTGCGAATTGTACCCTGTATTATGTTACAAGGCGCCCAACAAGGCGAGAAGTAGCGCCACCGGCGACAAGCAGCCCAACTGGCGACAGTAGCCCAAACTGCTACAAGGAGCCCAAACGGCTACAAGGATCCGGGACACGCAGGAGGTAAGCCGCAAAGGCCAACTGCACCGCAGACGAAGAGATGCGGTTAGCCGAAAACTCCGGAAGACGGAACCGAAGGAACCACAGGGACACGGAACCGAACCCGGGGAGGAGCAGAATCCAAGCCCAAATCGTACGCAGAGGGGAGAAAGAAAACCCCACTCCTCGCAACAGTAAGCCCCGCTCAGAAGGACGGAATCCAGGCGGGGCGCAATGGAGCACAAAGCCCCCAAGGCCGCTCCTCCCCAACCCCAGGAGCCTCTACACCAGGCCCCGGGGCCGAGTCGACCTCCAAAGCCCCGGCCCCACAAGAAAAAGCCGGGGCAGCCGAGAGAGCTGGAAGAGAAGAGGCCCACTGGTCAGACCCCGGAGCATCGGCCGGAGGAACAGACTCGAATGCCTGCGCAGCTACCACCGGACGGGGCAACCCCGAAACTGCCCAAGTCTCAGAACCTCGAACCCCGCCCCGACCCCGAAGCCTACAGATGCATAGGGGCCGGAAGCAGGAGGGGAAAAACAAGGGGGCGTGGAAGAACCAAGGTCGAAGCGACCAAAACCCCCAAGTCTGTGTCCCTACACAAGCGGGGCAGCATCGGGGCGTCCAGGGAAGCAACAAACCTGAGCGCGTTGCAACAACCTACCCTGCAATGCGCGAGCTGCCTGCACCCACGGGAATTCATCAGCAGACTGGGTGAATGGAGTCACGAACAAGCAACAAAGCCTGCAGGACTCAGGGTCGAATGTATCACCGACCCAACAGACAGCATGATGAAGGCAAAAACAAGGAGAGTCACCCTGAAACAAAGGGACAGAGCAACCCTCAACTCGCACAAAGCGAGAGGGGACGCAAGGGTCTCCACAATCGGACCCGAGAGCCCCTGCGGGGTTTTCCAGGGCCCCTAGACTGGGTCTGCTAAGGGTTATCCCAGGCAGGGCACTGCTAACCGGCGCCCCAAACTACCAAGCAAACTGCTAAAGCTGAACCCACAGGACGTGTCCACCTGTGAGGGCAAAGCAGGGGGTGCCACCACACAAACGAACCTAATATAAGGGGGGGGGGGAACAAGGCAGACCCCCCTACCAGGCAAAAACAAATATAAAAGAAAAACCACACAAGTGGACAATGTACCCAGAGGGAACAGAGCCGGCCACTGTCATAGGTGAAAACTAGCTACGCAGTACCCTGCGCCCCACCAGTGTTACAACTACCACTTACCCCAAGGTAAACAAGGGAGTAAAACTCCCAAACACTCGGGGCGGCCAAACGCCAAGCAGCGAAAAGCCAACAGAGGTAGACCCAAGGTGACTTGTGGAAGGCAACCCCAAGCCCCAAGGGCGGTACTTACAGGGCACTCAGGGAAGGTGAACCAAAGCACATGCAGCCCGAGTACCTGAGAATACTACTCTCAGCTCACACGATCACCGTAAGAGCAGCACTGCAAACAACCCACAGCACTGAAACAAGACCGGAGCTGGAGCCACACGACCGTGCATGATCCCATCAGCCGAGGAACTGGGTCGGGGATCGCCGGTGCGGGGGTCTGGGGCTCCCCTTCCCCCTCCCGGGGAGGGGGGAGCTGCGCAGACATGCGGCGCGGCTCGTGTGACGTCATGCTTGTTAGTTCGTTTTTCCTGGTGGAGTTCTGTCCACTCGTTTGTCGATTTTTGTTGTTAACCAGAATAGGGGTTTATTTTGTGGCGCTTACCTTTCTGGGTGCCTGTCCCGGTCAATGGCAGATATAGAATGCTCCAAATCACATGTGCATTTCTATGGGCCATTGCTCCCCGTGTCTCTCTGAGGGGGCCAGGTTCTGGCTCGTGGTCCCCGGTAGGCCTAGAACTCCACCCACATTGACTAATGCAAAATAGTTAGGGTATCCATATCAGCCATGGATAGCTCCGGGGAGCCGTAGGGGCTCCCCCCAGAAAAATAAGAGAAACTGCATTTTTTCTGTTTACATAGTCATAGAAATGAGATATGAAACATAGATTTTAAATATTAAAAACGTGAGATTTTTAATGAAACTTTTTCGGGGTGGGGGTGGACAGCTTCTACTTAATCACCACCAGGGGTGGACGACATTAAAAAAGGTTGAAGACCACTGCTCTACAACAAGTCACTTGAACTCCAAACTTTTCCAGATATTCTAAATAAAGCAAGAGTAACCCCAGTCCATAAATGTGGTGATTTCACTGATGTCAACAACTTCAGACCTATATCAATTCTGCCAAACTTGTCAAAAATATTTGAAAAACTAATCTACAAGCAGCTTTACTCTTATCTAGCCAAACACTATACTAAGCTCTTGTCAATATGGCTTCAGACCCAAAAAACCAGCGTTGAATGTAATGAAACGCCATTTTCTGGGCGAGTCCCGGAGGCTTCCCGGAGCTATCCAGGCTGAATGGATATGTATAACTTTCTGGCATCAAAGTGCTAGGAGTTCTTGCCTACCGGGGCCCACGAACCAGAACCTGGCCCCTTCAGAGAGGCACGAGGAGCAATGGCCTATAGAAACCCCCTTGTAGTTGGGAGCATTCTATGTCTGCCATCGACCGGGACAGGCACCCAGAAAGGTAGGCGCCCCAAGACAAACCCCTATTCTGGTGAAAATATTGCTACTGAAAGCCGAACGAGTGGACAGAACTCCCCAAACAAAATTATCAAACTAGCATGACGTCATCACGTCGCCGCGCCAACATCTGCGCAACCCCCCCCCCTCCCCGAGAGGGGAAGGGGGAGCCCCAGACCCTCCACGCTGGTGATCCAACCGGCAGTTCTTAGGCTGGATGTCAAAATACGCGAAAAACGTCGCCAACCAGAGGGAAGGAGGGATGCCTGGGAGCCTCCGGGACTCACCCAGAAAATGGCATTTCATTACATTCAACGCTGGTTTTCTGGGAGGGGGAGCCCCGTCGGCTCCCCGGAGCTACCTCACCACAGATGTAAAACAGGGAAGGAACCGGGAGGCGGATACCACGCATCCTAACCGAACAACCAAAACCAGAGACAAAACAAAGACCAAAATGAGAAGAAAATAGACCACCCAGGCCAACGACCAGGACAGCACCAAAACTCAAGAGCAGGCCAGAAGGGAACAACGCCCAGGACAGCAAGTGGACCGGAGCAGAAGGAACCGCAACACTGAACGCATGCAGGAGCGGCTCTGCCAGCACACCCAATATGAAGTGACAGGACACGATCCCAGACGACGGTCCCGGAACAACCCCGGAGGGAAGACAAGCCTACCCTATCAAAGACCGAAGGACCCTTCGCAGTGATAGGAAAACCGGAAAGACCGCCAGGAAAACCACACACCGCCCCTGAGACGAAATACGCAGGTGGGAGACCAAGAACGAACCCACCTGTGCCGACACAACCAGCTCCAGCAGGGAAGAAAGACACACATCCCTGAGGCATCCAAGAGGAGAACCACCCAGGACGTGAACCGCAGGAAAGCAAACACACCCGGTCCGGAAAATGAACAAAGAAAAACTGGAACCAGGACTGGAACCCAGCAAACCCGGTTCCAAGAAAAGGAACCGGAAGGCAGGAGCGGCAGACCGAAAGTCCACACCCCCCACAGACAGCGCAACCCAAAGCCTGCAGGAAATCACACAGAAAATCGCAGGAACTCGGTACCTAAACGGAACACCGGAGAAGTCCAAAAGCAGGGAACTGAACATGGACAGAGGCCCACCGGAGCCACAAACAGGAGAGTCAAGAAGCACTGACCCAGATACACAAATAAGTGTAGCATGGGGGGAGGAAAAACGGAAATAGGTAATGAAAACCACAAATACAGCCCAAGGAGTGGCCGGGAAGTAATGCACACAACCAACCACAAAATGTGTAGAGGAGCGCGCACATACCCGAGGGACCTCATGGACAGCAGGGTGCAGTCAGGCACCGAAGATAGGCAAGGAATGAGGTCCAGAAAGGGAAAAGACCCAGGGGTCGACAACGAAACCAAAAGCACCAAAATGCGGGGCAGAGCCCCACAGGACAACAAAGAACAAAAGACAGGGACAAAAAGGGCACTGAAGACACACGCAAGGTGACCAAACACACCACACCAAACACCCCTGTTAGGAGCCATCGACGCAATCCCACCAAGCAGGGAAGAGGAAACAAGAATGGAGCAGGGAACAAGGGTGGCAGAGTGAGTAGAGTATCCCAATAAGATACTTGCTCCAAACACATGACCCTAACGAGAGAAGCAAAGCTCTACGTAATACCAATGACGGAACTCAAACCGTTCCGTACTTCCAGGTAGAATTGCTGCCAACCTTTGGAGAACGGTGAGGCGTCGCCCAAGCATATGACCAGCAGAGTAGCGAATAATAATAACTATTCTACCTGCAAGTGTGGTCTAGAACAGACACATGCGAGACACCATACCGACTCTCAGTGCACCCAACCCGCACCATTGCCCGCCAAAATATCACCCGCATACTACTGCATACGCAACAAAAGATAGTTAGTTTCTAAGTGTTTGCGTTTATTGCCACCAAACTTCACGAAACAATAGAAACTGGGATAGTGGCACACGCCACCCTTGCGGCACATTGTGGGCACGAAACAATGGGCATAAAATGGATAAGCGTAGAATCAGGAAAGACCAGAGGAATGACCGGCATGGCAACAGGCCCGGTGATTCGCAGAACCAGTTACCACGTAACGTGGTGGTGGGCCCCACGATTGGTGCAAGGGTGGGTTGGACATGTATATGAGTGGGAATGGGTGGTTAGAAACAGGAGCTGCCTCGCACGGGTCAACAGGCCCCTCTGCAGTTGCCCTGTACATAAGTCCGTATGTTCGTACGCACCAGGGGACACAGGAGGAAGCTCAGCACCCAAATGAGCCACAGAAACGAAAAAGAACCTGATCAATGTCAGAGGGGAAAGGAAGCGAAAAGCACCAAGAAGCCATGTGGTGGAGGCAGACTCCACCAACAGGAGCAAATGTAGAGAAGACAGAGCCCAGGAGGCTCAGGAAACTGCACAACTGTCAACTGACAGGAGAGGCGGGGCCCAAGAGCCAGAGCTCAACCCCTGCAAGCACAACTAGGCAAGCACCCCACCAAAAAGTGAGAACCAGCACTAGGCCGACAGAGGCGCCAGACATGACAACCTCACCTGCAGAGCAGACACACAGCCGTGCCACAACACAGGCGAGCCAAGTAACATACCAGGAGCAGCGCTAATGGTGTGCCCAAAAGCCAAGCATACTCGAGGCAGTAGCCAGAGTATGAACCGTTACCTGAATAAAATGCAGAAGTCGAAGGAGAATTACGGCCAGAGGTGTGCGCCCTGCAGAAGACGGAGCAGTACAGAGGGGGAGGCGGCGGCGCCACGCCGAACCATCCCACACCCGGAAGCAGAGGAAGAACGAAGTGACACCCCCAGATATAAATCCAAAACACCCTCAGCATCCAGAGGGCCACGACTGGAGGGAGAAAGTGAGCAAGAAGCCATAGAAAACCATGAGAAATGACGCGAACACAAGAGCATACCGCTCACAAACAAAACACACCGCGGCCCCAGCACACGAGGTACGAAACGCACCACCTGTCCACCGGGAGGCATGACTCGTACACCAGGCGGACACACATATCGTACACACACAACGTACAGACACATCGTAAACACACATCGTACAAACACCAACGAAGGCGTGCGGAACAAAGACGAAGAACGCCGAAACTGGAAGTAGAGACGACACAAAAACAAAACAAGGCTAAAAAGAAAACAGATGACGGAAGGGAACCAACGAGGCCGACAAAAGACCCGCGGGAAACCACATCGAAAATCAACAGACTTTCCAATAATATTGGAAGGTACAAAGAGACTCGCGAACCAACGAGAACCACGACAAGCACCCCCTGATCAAGGAACCTGCAGGGACAACGATATGAAGCGGTTTAGGCACTGTATGTACTAGGTCTATATAGAAATCCATCAATGTTTGTTTCACACCTCGTATGGATGTACCTTACCTGAATACACATTTGATTTTTTTTTCGAACAGTATCGAGACGTAAGAGCAAAAACTATGGTTCGGAGTAGGAGGCAAGGGAGGAAGTGTGTAGAACAGAAGGGGAAGGACAAGAAGCGGAAGGAGCCAGAGTTGAAGCGACCCCCACCCCCAAGTCCGAACCCCAACCACAAAAACGGGGCAGCCTCGGGGCATCCGGGGCCGCAACAACCAAGAGCGTTGCAGCGCCCTACACCCAGCAAGCAACGCCACAGCCGCCTACACCTGATTACCATGATCAGTGGCCTGGGTGAAGAAGAGCGCATACCGACAACACTCGTCGGACAACTCCGGGTCACAAGAAACAAGGACCCAACAGGCAGCATGGCGGAGGCACAACCGGTGAGTGTCACCCTGAGACAAGGGGACAGATCAACCGTCAAACTCGCAGGACGTGAGAGGGACTCCGGGGACACACCTATAGGACCACAGAGCCCCCGTGGGGTTTCCCAGGGCCCTTATCCGTTGGTACACGTTAAGGGAAGCCCAGGCAGGGTACCGCGAACTGGCGCCCAAATCTACCAACAAACTGCTAAAGCTGAACCCCCGGGACATGTCCACTCACGGGGGCCAAGCGGGGAATACCGCCAACAGAAGAAGTCGAAAGAAAAACACCTAGAACAGGAATGGGGGACCATAAAGGCGGACCCCCCCACCAGGCACAAACAAAAACAAAAGAAAAACCCCGCAAGAGGACAACGTACCGAGGCGGAACAGAGCCAGCCGCTGTTAATGGTGAAAATTAGCTGTGCAGTACCCCGCGCCCCTACCAGTGACGAAAACTACCACCTACCCAGAGACAAACCAGGGCAACAAAACCCCAGCCGACTCCAAGGGCGGCCCAGTACCGAGCAGTAAAGGACACAGCGGAGGTAGAACCCAAGGTGACTTGTGGAAGGTGGCCCCAAGCCCCAAGGGCAGTACTTACAGGGCACCTAGGGAAGATAGCCCTAGGCGCATGCAGCCCAAGTACCGTGGAATCTTACTCCTGGCTCACACCCCACCGGTAGAGACAATCCACACCACAAGGCACAGAACTGAAACAAAAACCGAAGCCAGAGGCACTCGACCAGCCAGTAATTCCATCAGCCAAGAACTGCCGGTTGGATCGCCGCCGTGGAGGGTCTGGGGCTCCCCCTTCCCCCTCTCGGGGAGGGGGGGGGGTTGCGCAGATGGTGGCACGGCGACGTGATGGAATTTGATAATTGTGTTTGCGGAGTTCTGTCTACTCGTTCGGCTTTCGGTAGCAATATTTTCTCCAGATTAGGGGTTTGTTTTGGGGCGCCTACCATTCTGGGTGCCTGTCCCGGTCGATGGCAGACACAGAATGCTCCCAACTACAAGGGGGTTTCTATAGGCCATTGCTCCTCGTGCCTCTCTGAGGGGGCCAGGTTCTGGCTCATGTCCCCAGTAGGCAAGAACTCCTAGCACTTTGACTGATGCCAGAAAGTTATACATATCCATTCAGCCTGGATAGCTCCAGGGAGCCCTGTCGGCTCCCCCCAGAAAAAGCACTAACGATGCACTTATTAGTATGATTAACTTGGTACATGCAGCTCTTGATAAATATGAGTTCCCTGTTGGGTTATTTGTGGACCTACGTAAGGCTTTTGACACTGTCAACCACCAAAGCCTTCTTCTTGAATTACATTATGGAGTCAGAGGTCACTCCCTGCAATACCTTCAGTTCTACCTTACTGACAGGCTCCAGTATGTTTCTGTGAATAATTCCATTTCTCTGACACTACCTATAAACATTGGTGTTCCACACCACAGGGCAGCATACCTGGCCCTCTCCTCTTTCTCATCTACATTAATGACCTTCCAAATGCCTCTCAACACCTCAAACCAATCTTATTTGCTGATGACACAACTTTCATTTTCTCCAGTCCCGACCCTCTTGCTCTAAATGTCACTGTGAATACTGAACTAAATAAAGTCCATCTTTGGCTAACTGCTAACAAACTCACCTTTAACATTGACATAACTTTCTATATTTTGTTTGGTAATAAATCCTCAAATGAAATTAATCTAAGAATAAACAATATACAAATCAGTAGTAAAGTTGACGGTAAATTCCTTGGTATTCTCATCGATAATAAGCTGAATTTCCAGGGACACATTCTAAATATAGCAAAAAAAGTTTCTAAAACTGTTGGCATTCTTTCTAAGATCAGATATTATGTTCCTCGCCCTGCCCTGGTGATGCTCTATTACTCTCTCATCTATCCTTATCTCAACTATGGTATATGTGGTTGGGGTTCTACTACCCAAAATCATTTATGTCCTCTAATTACCCATCACAAAGCTGCTATTAGAAAAATATCTAACTCTGGCCCCAGACAGCACTCAGTACCCTTACTCAAATCTCTGAATATGTTAGATATTAAGTCACTGCACATCCTCTCTTGTGTACTCTATATATTTAAAACTCTGAATTGTAATGTCAGTCCTGACCTTCAACGCTTCCTAGAAGGTTGTAACAGAACTCATGGGCACCACACCAGAAACAAATACCTAATTGATATTAGAAGAGTATGACTTAATCAAACTAGGAATGACTCTACAAATCAAGGGACCAAAGAATGTACAATGACCTTCCCAATCATGTCAAAGATTGTACCTCTCTCAACCAGTTTAAGATGAAAACTAAGTACTACCTAATTAACTCCATGTAACCTATCTTACTTCTAAATGTCAACCCATGTCTTACTATTTAAAAAAAAAAAATGCTGTTTGTTGACCAACTTGTATATTGGCTATTTCCTTCCATGTTCCCCCCCTTTTTTTATCTTTTATTATTTTTTTTTCTTTCAATGCAATTTATACTTTAAGCTCAATTAGTATTAAGTTTTAGTCTAAGTGTTTTTTTCTGTACTTCACCTTGCCCGAAATGCTATGCGTATTAGTGGCTTTAGGTATTGTATGTACTACCTCTATCTTTAAATCAAACAGAATGTTTGTACTGTAACTCTGCAACTATGTATGTACTTTTCCTAAATAAATTATTATTATTATTAGAGATAACAGAATTTTCACGATTGCAACGTTGGAAAACCACCACTGCAGGTGAAATGTATGTGTTTTTAGCAATATGTATGTTGATGAAGTACTGTGTCAAACACGCTATCACAGATTACTGGAGCAAAGATCTGACAATTCCAACACCTTTCTTCGGGAAATATATGTCCCGAGACAGGTTTCAGATACTCCTCAGGTGTCTGCATTTTGCAAGTAATGAGGACCGGACAGAGGATGATAGACTTTGGCGAGTTAAGCACTATATGAATGAAGTGATTGGAAAGTCAAGAAAATTTTTACGTACCAGCACAGAAGCTGGTGATTGACGAATCCCTTGTGCTTTTCAAAGGACATGTTTCATTCAAGCAGTATATTCCTTCCAAACGAAACAGATTTTGATTGAAATTCTTTGTACTGTGTGACTGTGAAACAGGATTCGTGTTACACATGATTCTGTATTCAGCTAGCGATGTAGACATTCCCGGTAACGACGAACATGGTTTCTCGGGTAGTGTGGTGAAGTCACTGATGGCACTATGGATGAACAAGGGCCACATCTTATACACAGATAACTACTATACAAGTCCATTGCTAGCTAGGTTCTTGATTGAAAATAGAACCAGATTGGTTGGCACAGTAAAGGCACGAAGAAGGGAAATGCCAGTGTTTGACGGTAGACTTGCAGTTGGTGAGTGCCAGCTACGGAAATGTGATCAAATACTCTCGGTTCGATGGAAAGACGAGAGAAGTGAACATGCTGACAACCATTCATGAGGGTACAATGGTGAACAGTGGCAAAGTGAACTGTATAACAAAAGAACCAGAATATAAGCCAGATTGTGTTCTTGACTATAATATCAACATGCATTTGATAAGGCTGTCATGATGGTTGGCACTATCGAGTGTGTGCAGAAAACATTTAAATGGATGAAAAAGTGTTTTTCCATCTTGTTGACATGAGCATGTTGAACTGCTATAATATGTATCTGGTGAAAACTGGACGTAAACCTAGTTTCCGTGCGTTTGCTTTTACACTTGCGACAGTTATTAGCAAAGTTTGGTAAAGATGTTCCTGGCATACAAAGACCAATCATGAACCTAGTGTTGCAGCATGCTGCAACACCCAGGCTTGCTCACATGGAGGCCTTTCAGCAACACAGACTAAAACATTTGCCACCAGCTGGAAAGCATGCAATAGGCCAACGTGAATGCCTAGTATGTAAAACAACAAAAAGGAGAGAACAGAAACGTAAAATGGTGCAAACATGGTGTGAAGCGTGTGCAGTTCCATTGTGTGCTGTCGACTGCTTCAACGACTACCACTCTCTCCAAGAATTCTAAATGTGCATTAATAGTTCAAAAACCTGTACATAGTGCGTGCTTGTGTGTACATATAATAATGAACATTGTGATTACATAATATAATGGCGTAATGGAAAACATTTGTGTGCGCATGTGTATACTCGATGTATGAAGCATTTATTGACAATGACTGATGTAATATTATGTGCAACACAATTAGTGACTAATATTGCTAATAAAATAGGCCTAGACACTGTAAATAATGATGCAAAAATAAATTCGTGGCAACTCTGGCTGCTTGAAGACCTCTCGCGACGCCTCTGGGACGCACCGTGCGTGAGCGATCATGCAGGGTGTGATGTCATCACCCATATTGTTGGCTCAATTACATCGTCGGTAAAAACAACTGAATTTTTTTTATATTTTTCTCTTGGTCAGGGAACACGACTTAACAGGTTAGGAAAAAAAAGTTTTTTTTTGGTATGCACCTGTGGGTGACAAATGCTAAATAGCCTGGAGCCACACAAAGGTTAATAAGATAGAGGCTCATGGAATTGGGGGTGCTATATTAAGTTTGATTAGGGCATGGCCATACCAAAGGAAACAAAAAGTTAGTATAAATTAGGTTAAGTCAAACTGGGAAAATGTTGTAAGTGAAGTGCCTCATGGCTCTGTTCCTCTGTTATTTATAATATATATAAATGATTTAGATTCAGGTTTGAGCAGTAATATTTGCAAATTTGCCGATGATACTAAAATCGGGAGGGAAATAAACATGGAAAAAACCAGCGTTGAATGTAATGAAACGCCATTTTCTGGGTGAGTCCCGGAGGCTCCCCGGAGCTATCCCAGGCTGATATGCTAATTTCAGACTTTGGCATCAGTCATGTGTATGGAGTTCTTAGGCCTACCGGAGACCACGGCCAGAACCGGGCCCCCTCAGAGAGGCACGGGGAGCAATGGCCTATAGAAGCCCCCGTGTGGTTGGAAGCATTCTATGTCTGCCATCGACCGGGACAGGCACCCAGAAAGGTAAGCGCCCCAAAACAAACCCCTATTCTGGTTAAAATTGCTACCAAAATCCGAACTAGTGGATAGAACTCCCAAACAGAAAAACAAGCAAACTAGTGTGACGTCACACGTCACCGCGCCGCTGTCTGCGCAGCTCCCCCCTCCCCGGGAGGGGGAAGGTGGAGCCCCAGACCTCCCACGCCGGCTATCCACCCATCAGTTCTGAGGCTGGATGTCAAGACACGCGAAAAACCGCCGACCGGAGGGAGGGAGGGTTGCCGGGGAGCCTCCGGGACTCACCCAGAAAATGGCGTTTCATTACATTCAACGCTGGTTTTCTGGGGGGAGCCCCGTCGGCTCCCCGGAGCTAACTACCCACAGAGGAAGATCAAAGGGACGGAACCGGGAGGCGGACACCACCCAAACAACCAAAACGCTAAAACCAAAGGAGCAGGAAAACACAGCGACCCGACCCCCAGAGGAAAATGCCCAAAAGGAAAAGAGCCGACGAAAAACAAACCGGAACCGAAGAGGCACTACCAACCGAGGAGAAGACAGAGCACGCTGACCAGAAACCAGGATGGTGCAAGCGGCACACGAACAGGCCGGAGGGGAAACGAAGCACAAGACAGCTTACTAAGCGGTGTAGAAGCAAGACCGAAAGCAAGCCAAAGCGACTCCGCCAGCGCCGCACAAAAAGAGAGAGGCGACAGTATGTGGCACGACGACGGCCCCAACCCCCACCAACCCGACGCTAACAAGAGGAACCACCTAAGAAGGTACAGGAAAAGGAAGGACCGCCAAAAACACCCATACTGCCGCCAAGAGAAACACGCAGGTGGGACACCGACCACCAGCCGGAGGCGAGACCACGAGGCAGACGGAAGCAGCCCCGACAAGGCCCTCCGAGCCCAGGAAAAGGCGGAGCCGCAAGAAGATCTCGGGCGCGACCACCGAACTCAGTGGTACAAGGAGATGGAACGTCTGCCGAACAGACAAATCCCAAAGCAAGCAAACCCGCCAGGAGAACAAATGACGGGTCCGACGCGAGACATCGCAAGACCCCAAAAACCAAGTGGCAGGGCAAGCAAGGAAACCAAAGAAGGCGGAAGGGTTGCCGCCAGAACCTACCCGAACAAGAGGTACGAGCAACAGCAACAGACCGAGACAAAGAAGCACACCACAGGACACAGGCCGAAAAAAGCCCAAGAAGCCAAGGAACACACGCAGAACACCCCTGTGGCAGAGGAGGAAAACAAGGGAACACACAAACAATGAAGTGGGGAAACCGACCACGTCCCCCAACATAGCAGCAAGTGCAGGCAAAACTGACCAAAGGAGATGCCAGGAAAACGACTGGGGTGAGGCAGGACGAAAGAGCAGAAGCATAAAAAACCCCAGGAGTAAGGACACGCCACTGCGAAACACGGTACTAATGCACACGCGCAGTAGTAGCAACATACAACCTGGTGGATAAAGACAGGCTGTTTAACACAAGGGGCACACGCCCTAGGGGACGCAGGTGGAAAACCGAATGCCCAAATGAGCCACAGAGACAGTAGAAAGAACTTTAGTGTCAGAGTGGTTGACAAATGGAATGCATTAGGAAGCGATGTGGTGGAGGCTGACTCCAAACACAGTTTCAAGTGTAGATACGATAAGAGCCCAATAGGCTCAGGAAACGTACACCTGTTATAAGATTGACGTTTGAGAGGCGGGACCAAAGAGCCAGAGCTCAACCCCCGCAAGCACAACTAGGGGAGTATACACCACCAAACATGCCACAGGTAAAGAGCAACTCGCTCCGGCAAAGGCAGAGAACGGAGCAGATAGACCCCAGACGGCCCACTGAGACACGACAGAACCCAGCAGGCCCAGGAACCCGCCTACCAGGCGACGACGGCGGAGAAACCGCTCAAAACCGGCTGGATGGGGAACCGGGAGCTCATGTACACCCCAGCCCGGCCCGAGGCCAGGGCCGGCCAAAGGGAGGCCCACCAGGAAGACGCATGGGGCGGCCTGCAGGCCCACAGACTCCCCACAACCAGGATGGGCCATAACTAAGTCGAAGGCAAGTAGTAGTGTGCCCGAAAGTCCACAGACCGTACCATAGGGGCATAACTTGCAATCCCTCACAGAGTTCAGTGGCATACCGATAATAGGTTAAGTAACAATTGTAATTACGAAACCATAGATGCTTATGTAACCTACTAAGTAGGTCAGGTAAGGTCGGTGTTCCACGAAGTTTTTAAGGGAAACCATTATGTTTAGTATGGCACCTATGCACGGAACGAAGAAAGTCAATATGAAGTATAAAGATGCGGTGACGGGTTGGTGCAAGAGAACCGATCAGCACCTCCAAGGATA
>WNGS01006708.1:10153398-10164216 GCA_020271785.1 Procambarus virginalis | reverse complement strand
AGGATGACATTTAATGAATGAAACAAATGACGGAGTGCTTAGAAATGCTAAGAAATTGCAAAGTGATAGCATACTTTGGTCAATAAGACAAGTCCTCTCAAGGGAAGACAGAGAAAAGCTGAAAACAAACCTCGATGAAACAAAACATCTAGATGAAACTACAGTACTGAAGAAATGATGAAGAATGAATTTCTTTTTCTATGGTGATAGGGACTGGAAATCAAGTGAAATGGTACATAAAAACATGGCAACAAAATCATTAGAGGAAGCGGGGAGTAAAGAACAAAAGGAAAGGGAACATTTTCCTGAAAGATATATATATTAACATAGATGTAGTAAGATAAAAAAAATACTAGAGCTAAGAGATATATAATTAACCTTTAAGTATGCAACGCGACTGCAGGCCCACGTCTGGGGTGCGCTACGCACCTCCAGGTATTTGTATTTTTCACATTCCATTCAAAACTCCCACGGCTACATGGGGTTCACATCAGCTTCCGCAGGGCTCTTGTAAACAGACGCCATCTTTAAAAAAAATCATGGTCCACATTCCCGGGTGTGAGAGCCTCAGTAGTGAGTGAGCAACCAAGGCTGACACTCGCAGCATGAGCGCACAGCACTGCTGTTCAGCGTGTGACCACAGCATCGCCTAATAATGTCTATGTCTATGTCTATGTCTATGTCTATATATATATATATATATATATATATATATATATATATATATATATATATATATATATATATATATATATATATCCTGTATTATTTAGCCATGATAGTATTATAGAAGAGCCTGAGTGTGATAATGACTGGATACAATATTCAAATATCAGTGATTCAATGCTGTTCATGATGTTCACAGAGCTAACCACAGCATTATTTCGTCCATCTAGGAATCTTCAAATGACTTCTTAGGTTCTTTTTCAAAATAAACGTGTGGTAAATTATTCATTTACAGGAATTAGTGACCAGGATTGTGGTTATAATTAGTGTTGTGTGTAGTATTGTGGAAGGAGGAATTTTGGTGAGGGAAGGAGGGAGAGAATTGAGGTAGCCTCACTGTGTGTGTAGCAACCACTCTTGTTTCGCTCACCATACTGGAGCTTCGTGGTTCGCTATGGGGAACACACATGTACATGGGTATATAGTGTGTGTAATTACCTAAGTGTAGTTACAGGATGAGAGCTACGCTCATGGTGTCCCATCTCCTCAGCACTCTGTCATATAATGCTTTGAAATTACTGACGGTTTTGGCCTCCACCACCTTCTCACTTTTAACTTGTTCCAACCGTCTCCCACTCTGTTTACAAAAGTGAATTTTCCTATATTTCTCCGGCAGCTTTGTTTTGTTAGTTTAAATCTATGACCTCTTGTTCTTGAAGTTCCGGGTCTCAGGAATTCTTCCCTATCAATTATATAAATTCCTGTTACTATTTTGAACTTAGTGATCATGTTGCCTCTTTTTCTTCTATCTTCTAGTTTTTGCATATTTAATGCCTCTAACCTCTCCTCGTAGCTCTTGTTCTTCAGTTCTGGGAGCCACTTAGTGGCATGTCGTTGCACCTTTTCCAGTTTGTTGATGTGCTTCTTAAGATATGGGCACCATACAACCGCTGCATATTCCAGCTTTGGTCTAATAAAAGTCGTGAACAATTTCTTTAGTATTTCTCTCCATCCATGTATTTAAAAGCAATTCTGAGGTTGGAAAGTGTAGCATAGGCTCCTCGCACAATGTTCTTAATGTGGTCCTCAGGTGACAGTTTTCTATCTAGAACCACCCCTAGATCCCTTTCTTTGTCAGAATTCTTTAAAGATTTCTCACATAATTTATAGGTTGTGTGGGGTCTATGTTCTCCAACTCCACATTCCACAACATGGCATTAATTCACATTAAATTCCATTTGCCAAGTGTTGCTCCATATACTTATTTTATCCAGGTCTTCTTGAAGGGCATGACAATCAACTAGGTTTCTTACCTTCCCTATTATCTTAGCATCATCAGCAAACATGTTCATGTAATTCTGTATTCCCACTGGTAGATCGTTTATGTAGACAATGAACATTACCGGTGCAAGAACTGAACCCTGTGGTACTCCACTCGTAACATTCCTCCAATCCGATACCTTACCTCTGATTACGGCCCTCATTTTTCTGTCAGTTAGGAAATTTTTCATCCATGTTAGTAGCTTACCTATCACTCCTCCAATATGTTCCAGTTTCCAGAACAACCTCTTATGGGGAACTCTGTCGAAAGCCTTTTTTAGGTCTAGATAGATGCAGTCAACCCAACCATCTCTTTCCTGTAAAATGTCTGTGGCTCGATCATAAAAACTGAGCAAGTTCATTACACAGGATCTTCCAGATCGAAAACCATACTGTCTGTCTGATATTATATCGTTTTCCTCCAGGTGTTCTACCCATTTCGTTTTAATTATGTTTTCCAATATTTTGACTATTACACTTGTCAATGATACAGGTCTATAATTAAGGGGGTCTTCCCTGTTTCCACTTTTGTAGAGTGGAACTATGTTAGCCTTTTTCCACACATCAGCTACAACTCCTGTACACAGGGATGCCTGAAAAATCAGTTGAAGTGGAATGCTGAGCTCAGGTGCACATTCTTTCAGAACCCATGGTGAAACTTCATCTGGACCAACTGCTTTGTTCTTACTTAGCTCCTTGAGCATTTCTTCCACTTCATCTCTAGACACCTCTATGTGCTCTATGTTGTTCCCTGGAATTCTTATTGTGTCTTGTTCCCTAAAGATTTAATTTTGTACATACATAGTTTGGAACTTTTCGTTTAGTGTTTCACACATTTCCTTTTCATTATCCGTGAATCTATTTCCCATTTTCAACCTCTGAATATTTTTCTTTATTTTTTTTTTTGTGATATATACAAGAGTTGTTACATTCTTGTACAGCCACTAGTATGCGTAGTGTTTCGGGCAGGTCCCTGGAATACGATCCCCACCGCGAAGAATCGTTGTTACAACCAAGTACTGTACACATTTTACTGTTGCGTTAAACAGAGGCTACAGTTAAGGATTTGCGCCCAGTAAATCCTCCCTGGCCATTATACGAACCCATGACAAAGCGCTCCCTATCTATGCAATAGATAGGGAGCTTTTTACCTGCAATTTGTTGTTTATGAATTTATAGAATAGACCTGGTTCTGTTTTACATTTGTCTGTAATCCCTTTTTCATAATTTCTTTCTGCCTCTCTCCTCACTGCCGTGTAGTTGTTTCTCGCATCTTTGTATCGCTGGTATGTTTGGGGGTTTGGCCTCTTCCTGTATTGATTCCATTTGTGTGTCTTTTGGTCTTTGGCCTTCTCACAAATTCTATTGAACCAATTCTGTTTCCTAGTTCTGCATCTCTGTTTTGGTATAAATTTTGTTGTGCCTTTATCATATATTTCACAAAACTTGACATACATCTCATTCACTTCCTTGTCTAGCATCAAGTCTGTCCAATTAAACTCGCTAAAAAAATTTCTAAGGTATCCATAGTAAGTAAGTAATTATCAATAGAAGGCACCAAACCGGGAAGGCTATGTAGCACCATCAAATGTGCGGGATAATCAGAGGGCGCTAAATATCACCAAGGATGCCAATACGAGAACAAAAACGCATAAGGCGAACGATATCAAAGTATCAGAGTCGCCACGAATTCTATCGAGGGACAAGCAACCGCGGGGGACAGTCGGAAAGCAAGACACACGCTCATCCTGGAAGTCAGAACATTCAACAAGGATATGTACAACCATAAGAGGGACAATGCAATTTGGACAATAAGGAGCAGGGCGGCGCTCCATTAAGTGACCATGGGTTAAACGGGTATGGCCAAGACGTAACCTAGCCAGAGCCGTTTCCCACCGTCGGTTACGGTGGCAGGAGGAAGGCCACTGGGACACACAACTCTTGAGAGTACGCAGTTTGTTACCAATAACTGAAGACCAACAACGCTGCCAACGGGCAAGGATGGAGGCATGAATAACTGGGTAAAAGTCGGAATAAGGAACACCCTTATGGCAGATGGGACAAGTGCGGATAGCGTTCTTAGCGGCAGTATTCGCACGCTCATTTAAAGAGACACCAACATGGCTGGGAACCCAGCAAAACGCAACCGACTTAAATTTACTGGAGATAAGAAACAGCCAATGTTGAATTTCGATGACCACAGGGTGGACTGGATTAAAGGACCCTAAAGTCATGAGGGCACTACGAGAGTCAACTACTACCACGAAGGAGGAATTGCCCCCGGGAAAGCAGGAGACAAAGAGCATAGAGAATAGCATAGAGTTCTGCTGTGAAGATGCTAGCCTCTGGAGGAAGGCGACACATATAAGTGTGGTCAGGAAAAACAACAGGGTAGCCCACACCGTCAGCAGACTTTGACCCGTCGGTGAAGATGGGAACAGAATGGGAGTGAGAAGAAAAGTGCTCAAGGAAGAGGCGTTTCAGAACTGGAGGAGGGGTAAAAGCTTTAGTGATGCGGGTCAGAGAAATACAAAATTTGGGAAGGGGGACTCTCCACGGGGGCAAGGAGGGAACAATACGAGGAGAAACATTAGTAAGACGAACCGAAAGAGAATCTTGTAAGCGAGACAAACGAACAGAAAGAGGAAGGTGGTGAAGAGGAACAGGAACTACAGGAGGGGTAAAAGTCAAAGCACGATAGAGGCGAGAGTGAGGATGCTGTAAGGATCGCGCTAGATAGCGAAGACTGTAGCGATCACGGCGATCCTGGAGCGACAGAAAGCCAGTGTCAGCGTACAAACTGAGGGTAGGAGTGGAACGAAAAGCACCAGAGCTGAGGCGCAACCCAGTATGGTGCAAAGGATCAAGACGGCGAAGAGTAGAAGGAGAAGCAGAAGAGTATGCAGGGCAACCATAATTGAGCTTAGACAATACGAGAAAGGAATGCAAATAGAGGAGCGTGCGCCTATCCGCTCCCCAAGAAGTATGGGACAAAACCCTAAGTAGGTTAAGGGCCTTAGAGCATTCCACACGGAGGTAAGAGACATGGGGCGACCAAGACAAACGAGTGTCAAAGAATAACCCCAAAAGCTTCGCGGAATCTTTGTACTCAAGGGGATGACCATAAAGTGACAAAGAGGGACGAAGAACGACCCGCTTCCGAGTAAAAGTCATGGCACAAGTCTTAGTAGTAGAGAACTTGAAGCCATGATTGGTGGCCCAAGATGACACGGCATCAATCGCAAGTTGAAGCCGCCGTTGAAGGAGAGGCGAATCATCACCTCGACAGCAAAGAGTAAGATCGTCAACATAAAGAGCGGAGAAGATGCCAGAAGGAAGGGAGGAAAGGAGACCATTGAGGGCAACCAGAAAAAGAGTAGTACTCAGAACACTACCTTGGGGCACACCTTCACACTGCCGAAAAGAGGCAGAGAGAGTGGCACCAAGCCTGACTCGAAAGGTACGACGAGAGAGAAAGCTTTGAAGGAAGAGAGGGAGATTACCACGAAGGCCAAAAGAACGAAGTTGGGACAGAATATGGTATCTCCAAGTCGTGTCATAAGCCTTTTCCAGGTCAAAAAGGACAGCAACAACGGAGGTCTTCGCAGCAAAAGCAGTACGAATATAGACCTCCAAGTTCACCAGGACATCAGTCGTGCTGCGGCACTTGCGAAAACCAAATTGAGAAGGAGAGAGGTGGTGATGGTGTTCCAAGAACCACATCAGACGGACATTTACCATACGCTCAAACAGCTTGCAAACACAACTCGTGAGAGCAATAGGGCGGAAGTCCTTAGGGGACGTACCGAGAGACCCTGGTTTCCGAATAGGGAGTACAACGGCATCGAGCCAGTCCTCAGGGACGGACGACGACTCCCAGACCTGGTTATACAGATTCAGTAAATACTGAAACGTGCACGGAGGGAGATGGCGAAGCATCTCATAATGAACGTCATCCGAGCCCGCTGCCGTAGATCCGCAGAGGGCCAGGGCAGACCGAAGTTCAGAAAGAGAGAAAGGATCGTTATAGGGAAGGCGGAGATGAGTGTGGAAATATAAAGGAGAAGATTCAAGAACAGGCTTACGGAGAAGGAAGGACTGAGGAAGATGAGAACCAGAGCGAACAGAAGAAAAGTGGGAACCCAGTTTGGCCGCGACCTTCACTGGATCCGCCACAAGAGTCCCACGGAGGTGGAGAACCGGCGAGACATCTGGAACGAACTTGCCCGCAATCTTGTGGATCTTCTTCCAGATCTGCGGTAGAGGAGTATCGGACATAATGGTGGAAACATAAGATTTCCAACTCACGTTTAGCAGTACGGATGGTCCTACGGGCCACCGCACTTGCCTTCCGAAACAGAATAAAAGAATCAGCCGTCTGCCGGCGGCGGTGTTTTTTCCAGGCTGCACGCTTACAGCGGACAGCCTGAGCACAGTTCGCATTCCACCAGGGAACACACTTCCGTGTGCCCCGGGAGGAAAAGCGAGGAATAGAGCTGAGGGCAGCGTTGAAGACAGTGTCATAGAAAAGGAGGAGGGCGCGAGGAAGAGGCAGAGAGGAGAGGTCAGAGAGAGTAGCACGGAGGGTGAATAGGCACCAGTCAGCCTTGGCAAACTGCCACCTAGGGAAGGAAGGGGAGGGTGGAAAGAGAAAAAGGAAACGAGGATGGGGAAATGATCACTGTTGTGGAGGTCATCAAGAACCTGCCACGTGAAATCTAAGTAGAGGACGACGAGCAAGAGAAAGATCAAGACAGGAAAGGGTGCGAGTTCGAGAGTCCACATGAGTGGGCTCACCAGAATTCAGAAGAGATAGAGATGAAGCGAGGACGAACGGTTCGAGAAGACGGCCTCGGGTGTTTGTCAGAACATCACCCCAGAGGGAATGTCGACAGTTGAAACCACCCAAAAGGAGCACCGGCTCTGGCAAGGAGTCCAGGAGGTGCTTAAGATCAGGAAGGGAAAGAGGGACATTTGGAGGGAGATAAATGGAACAGACTGTATACCATTTACCCACAAAAACACGGGTAGCAGAACAATGGAGAGGGGACGGAAGAAGTAGGGGGACGAAGGGAATATCAGAACGAATTAAGAGAGCAGTAGAGTTATGGGCCCCAGCCAGGGGGGGAGGTAAGGTAAGGTAATTATCAAAAGAAGGCACCAAACCGGGAAGGCTATGTAGCACCATCAAAGTGCGAAATAATCAGAGCGCGCTAAATATTACCAAGAAAGCCAATACGAGAACAAAAACACATGAGGCGAACGATATCAAAAGTATCCGATTCACCTAGAATTCTATCGAGGGACAAGTGACCGTGAGGGACGGTCGGAAAGCAAGACACACGCTCGTCCTGGAAGGCAGGACATTCAACAAGGATATGAACAACTGTAAGAGGGACAACGCAATTCGGACAATAAGGAGCAGGGCGGCGCTCCATTAAGTGACCGTAGGTTAAGCGAGTATGGCCAACCCGCAGCTGTGCCAAAGCAGTTTCCCACCGCCGGTTACGGTGGTAGGAGGAAGGCCACAGGGACACACTACATTTGAGAGTACGCAGCTTGTTACTAACCACAGAGGACCAACAACTCTGCCAACGGGCAAGGATGGAGGAATGAATAACAGGATAAAAGTCAGAATAAGGAAGACCCTTACGGGAGATGGGACAAGAACGGATAGCTTCCTTAGCGGCAGCATCCGCACGCTCATTGAAAGAAACACCAATATGGCTGGGAACCCAGCAAAACTCTACCGATTTAAATTTACTAGAAATAAGAAACAGCCATTGCTGAATCTCGATGACCACTGGGTGGACAGGATTAAAGGACCCAAGAGCCATGAGGGCACTACGAGAGTCAACTACAACCACAAAGGAGGAATGAGAATGAGAAAGCAAGAGACGGAGAGCATAGAGAATAGCATAAAGTTCCGCCGTAAAGACGCTAGCCTCCGAAGGGAGGCGACACATATAAGTACGGTCAGGAAAAACAACAGAGTAGCCCACACCGTCCGCAGACTTAGACCCATCGGTAAAGATGGAAAGAGTGGGAGTGCGAAGAAAAGTGCTCAAGGAAGAGGCTTTTCAGAATTGTAGGAGGGGTAAAGGCTTTAGTAATACAAGTCAAGGACGTACAAAACTTGGGAAGGGGGACTCTCCACGGAGGCAAGGAAGGAACAATATGAGGAGAAACATTAGAAAGATGAACAGAAAGAGAATCCTGCAAGCGAGATAACCGGACAGAAAGTGGGAGACGATGAAGAGGAACAGGAGCTACAGGAGGAGGAAAAGTCAAAGCACGACAGAGGCGAGAGGAAGGATGCTGTAAGGACCGCGCAAGATAGCGAAGACAGTAGCGGTCACGGCGGTCCTGGAGAGAGAGAAAGCCAGTGTCAACATACAAACTGAGGGCGGGAGTCGAACGAAAGGCACCAGAGCTGAGACGCAACCCAGTATGGTGCAAAGCATCAAGACGGCGAAGAGTAGAAGGAGAAGCAGAAGAGTAAGCAGGGCAACCATAATCGAGTTTAGACAGGACGAGAGAGGAGTGCAAATATAGGAGCGTGCGTCTATCCGCTCCCCAAGAAGTATGGGACAAAACCTTAAGGAGGTTAAGGGCCTTAGAGCACTCAACTCGGAGGTAAGAGATATGGGCTGACCAAGACAAACGAGTGTCAAAGACTAACCCCAAGAGCTTTGCGGAATCCCTGTACACAATGGGATGACCATAAAGCGACAAAGAGGGACGAAGAACGACATGCTTCCGAGTAAAGTCATAGCACAAGTCTTAGATGCAGAGAACTTGAAGCCATGATCGGTGGCCCAAGACGACACGGCATCAATCGCAAGTTGAAGCCGCCGTTGAAGGAGAGGTGAATCATCACCCTGACAGCAAAGGGTAAGATCATCAACATAGAGAGCAGAGAAGACGCCAGAAGGAAGAGAAGAAAGAAGACCGTTGAGGGCAACTAGAAAAAGAGTAGTGCTCAGAACACTACCCTGGGGTACACCCTCATACTGCCGAAAAGGGGCAGAGAGAGCAGTACCAAGCCGCACACGAAAGGAACGACGAGAGAGGAAGCTCTGGAGGAAGAGAGGGAGGTTCCCACGAAGGCCAAAAGAATGAAGTTGAGACAGAATATGATACCGCCAGGTAGTGTCGTAAGCCTTTTCTAGGTCAAAAAGGACGGCAACAACGGAGGTCTTCGCAGCAAAAGCAGTACGAATATAGACCTCCAAGTTCACCAGGACATCCGTTGTGCTGCGGCACTTGCGAAAACCAAATTGAGAAGGAGAGAGGTGGTTATAGTGTTCTAAGAACCACATCAAACGAACGTTAACCATACGTTCAAAGAGCTTGCAGACACAACTCGTGAGGGCAATAGGGCGGAAGTCCTTGGGGATGACCCGAGAGACCCTGGTTTCCGAACAGGGAGGACAACAGCATCGAGCCAGTCTTCAGGGACTGACGACGACTCCCAGACCCGATTGTACAGACTCAGTAAATACTGAGACGTGCACGGAGGGAGATGGCGGAGCATTTCATAATGAATGCCATCAGAGCCCGCTGCCGTAGAACCACAAAGGGCTAGGGCAGATGAAGTTCAGAGAGAGAGAAGGGATCATTATAGGAAGGTGAAGAAAAGTACAGAAATTTAAAGGACGAGACTCAAGGAGAGGCTTACGAAGAAGGAAGGATTGGGGGAGATGAGAACCAGAACAGAGGAGAAATGGGAACCCAGTTCGGTCGCAACCTGCAACGGGTCCGCCACAAGAGCACCATGGAGGCGAAGGACGGTGAGACATCGGGAACGAACTTACCCGCAATCTTGCGGATACGCTTCCAGACCAGCGGAAGAGGAGTTTCGGAATAACGGTGGAGACATAAGAGCCCAGCAAGCACGTTTAGCCGCACGGATGGTCCTACGGGCCACCGCACTCGCCTTCCGAAACAAAAGAAAAGACTCAACCGTCTGCCGGCGGCGATGTCTCTTCCAGGCTGCACGCTTACAGCGGACAGCCCGAGCACAGTCCAAATTCCACCAGGGAACGCACTTTCGCGTTCCCCGAGAGGAAGAGCGAGGAATAGAGTGGAGGGCAGCGTCAAAGACAGTGTCATGAAAAAGAAGGAGGGCGCGAGGGAGAGGTAAAACGGAGAGTCGGAAATAGTAGCACGGAGAGTAAAAGGCGCCAGTCAGCCTCGGCAAACCGCCACCGAGGGAAGGAGGAGAGGGGGCGCGAAAGAGAAAAAAGTGACAAGGATAGGAAAATGGTCACTGCCATGGAGGTCATCAAGGACTCGCCACCCGAAATCTAAGGAAAGGGATGACGAGCACAGAGAAAGATCGAGACAGAAAGGGAGCGAGTCCGAGAGTCAAATGAGTGGGCTCACCAGAATTAAGAAGGGACAGGGAAGAAGAGAGGATGAAAGGTTCAAGGAGGCGACCGGGGGTTTGTCAGCACATCACCCCAAAGGGCATGACGACAATTGAAATCACCAGCAGGAGCACAGGCTCCGGCAAGGAGTCTAGGTGTTTAAGATCGGGAAGAGAAAGTGGGACAGTGGGGGGAAGATAAATGGAACAAAACCGTGTACCATCTACGCACAAAGACACGGGCGGCAGAACAGTGGAGAGGCGAGGAAAAAAGTAAGGGGACAAAGGGAACAGAACGAATCAAGAGAGCAGAAGAATTATGGACCCAGCGACAGCTGGGGGAGGGGAGAGAAAAGAATAGCCACGGAAGCGACCAGAACGAGAACCAAGCATCGGCTCCTGGAGACAGAACAAAGGGCGCGAAAAATGTGAGATGAGAAGTTGAAGGTCAAGGAAATTGG
>WNGS01006708.1:10129892-10144789 GCA_020271785.1 Procambarus virginalis | reverse complement strand
TCGGAGGGAAGACGAGGAAGAAGACCAGGAGACACGACAGACCGGGTGAAAGAAGGGGAACCCCAGACAGAGGACCAGGAGGGGACCCTTCGGGACAGAACTCAAAGGAACCGAGGAGGGAGCAGTAGGCATATCAGGGTCCAAGGCCTGGAAACGGTTTGTGAGTCGGAGGAAGGTGGGAAGGACTAGGAGAGGAAGAGCGCAACACGCGAGCATAAGAGACGTTAGCATAAGGCGGGAGCCGGCGAACCTGGCGCCTCGCCTCAGGAAAAGAAAACGCTCCCGGTGCTTCAAGTTGAGGACGGCTGCCTCAAGCTTGTAATGGATACAGGCACGGGAGGAGGTAGGATGGGCCTCACCGCAGTTGAGGCAGCGAGCTTGGGGAGAAGTGCACTCCGACATAGAGTGACCTTCACCACCACACAAAGGGCAGAGAGAGACAGTCCCAGAGCAGCGGAGGGCACCATGTCCAAACCTCCAGCACTTGTTACAAAGTTGAGGAGAAGGAATATACTCCTGGACAGAGCACCTGGCACCAGCGAGAATGACAGAGGATGGAAGGGTCCTACCATCAAGGTGGCCTTCACACCTCGAAGGGGTTGACGGCGACAACCACGAGGGGGACGAGTAAACGAGTCAACCTGGACAGAACGGCCTTGGGCATCAAGGATATGCCGAATGTCATCGTGGCAGTCCTTAGATTTCCGAACACCGGTTGCAACATGGGGCAGGAGGAGAATAGTGCCAACACTGGCATTCAACCAAGTGTTCTTAGAGACCCGAACAGGGATCTCACCAAGGCAGGATAAGGCAGCCAAGCAGGAAGCTGCATCCTGAGAAGGAGCGCAACGACACGTGTACCGAGACGAGTGGGTTGAAGGTGACAGACGCATCCATGGAATCAACGAATGCCGATGAGGGAGAAATCGTCAGAGGCACGGAATCAAGAGGGAGGAGATCAAAGTACAGTGGTACCTTGCATAACGATCGCCCCAAAGACGAACATTTGGGTAACGAACGGCCTGATCGGCGTCAAATCGTCCTTTATGACGAACGCTGGTTTGAGTACATCAACACACACGGAGGTCACGCTGCTTCTTTGCACATTCTCACGCCTCCGACGATGCACATAAATTATGTTGTTCTTGTTTAAAGATGCTAATGATGCTGGGATATAAAGGGGTGACTGCTGATGTTGCAAGCATTGACGATTTTGTAGGAAAAAAAGAAATGAAATGTCTGATATACAACAAATGTCAAAAAGATTCGTTCGGTGTTCGGCAGGTAGGCTGCTCCATTATAACAATCTTTCTTTGTTTCAAATGTGTTCCATTTGTTTTGTATTTGTCATTTACGTCTCAATAATGGAGAAGCCTACCTTACATATACACTCAACAAACCATTATGACATTTTCCTTTCTTCAAATGTGTTTAATATTATTTTTCATTTGTCTTATAGCAAAAGGTTCGTTCGGTGGTCGGCAGGTAGGCTGCACCATATTTCTTACATATAAAATGTAAATAATAAAAAAATATGAGAATTTTGAAAACCAGTACAAATGTCAAAAAGGTTCGTTTGGTGGTCTACAGGTCGGCTGCTCATGTTTCTTAAATAAAAAAAAAAAACGAAAATAAAGAACTGTTGAAACAATTTGAAATTGGCTAATGCCGTAAAGGTTCGTTCAGTGTTTGTCGGGTAGGCTGCTCCATTATTGAGACGTAAGTGACAAATACAAAACAAATGGAACACATTTGAAACAAAGAAAGATTGTCATAATGGAGCAGCGTACCCGACAAACACTGAACGAACCTTTTGCTATAACGAATATGAAAGACAGGGCTGCTGGCTGGGTTAGTACTGCGTGAGCAACCATTTGTGGCACACGTGCCTCTGGCTCCAAACACCTGTCCGACACGGTGTTGAAAGACTGCGCTCAGTCGGTGCAATTCAGACCCTATTGTTTGAAGAATATAAGGGTCATAACATTGGTGAAGCTAGGCGCAATAAGGACTTAACACAACGGTCGGATGCCAGTGATACAGCACCTATGAGGAGGATACAGCGAGCATATCCAGTTGTAGCTCTGAGCCCCACCCTTGACATCTCCAATTTATATAGATGATACATAGATGAATCGTTTTCTGCGTTCAGTGATGATGCATCTGATACAAGTAGCATAGATGAACAGTGTTAGCGGCTTCCATGGTGGTGTTGTTCATAGATATTTTCAAGAATACCTGAATCTCTTCCTGACTGATGGACACTCTTTGAGGCTTGCTGAATCTCTTCCTGGCTGATAGCACTCTTTGAGGCTAGCTGAATCTCTTCCTGACTGATGGACACTCTTTGAGGCTTGCTGAATCTCTTCCTGACTGATGGACACTCTTTGAGGCTAGCTGAATCTCTTCCAGACTGATGGACACTCTTTGAGGCTGGCTGAATCTCTTCCAGACTGATGGACACTCTTTGAGGCTAGCTGAATCTCTTCCAGACTGATGGACACTCTTTGAGGCTGGCTGAATCTCTTCCTGACTGATAATTACCTAAGTGTAGTTACAGGATGAGAGCTACGCTCGTGGTGTCCCGTCTTCCCAGCACTCTTTGTCATATAACGCTTTGAAACTACTGACGGTTTTGGCCTCCACCACCTTCTCACTTAACTTGTTCCAACCGTCTACCACTCTATTTGCGAAGGTGAATTTTCTTACGTTTCTTCGGCATCTGTGTTTAGCTAGTTTAAATCTATGACCTCTTGTTCTTGAAGTTCCAGGTCTCAGGAAATCTTCCCTGTCGATTTTATCAATTCCTGTTACTATTTTGTACGTAGTGATCATATCGCCTCTTTTTCTTCTATCTTCTAGTTTTTGCATATTTAATGCCTCTAACCTCTCCTCATAGCTCTTGTCCTTCATTTCAGGGAGCCACTTAGTGGCATGTCGTTGCACCTTTTCCAGTTTGTTGATGTGCTTCTTAAGATAAGGGCACCATACAACCGCTGCATATTCCAGCTTTGGTCTAATAAAAGTCGTGAACAATTTCTTTAGTATTTCTCCATCCATGTATTTAAAAGCAATTCTTAGGTTAGAAAGTGTAGCATAGGCTCCTCGCACAATGTTCTTGATGTGGTCCTCAGGTGACAGTTTTCTATCTAAAACCACCCCTAGATCCCTTTCTTTATCAGAATTCTTTAAAGATTTCTCACATAATTTATAGGTTGTGTGGGGTCTATGTTCACCAATTCCACATTCCATAACATGGCATTTATTCACATTAAATTCCATTTGCCAAGTGTTGCTCCAAATACTTATTTTGTCCAGGTCTTCTTGAAGGGCATGACAATCATCTAGGTTTCTTATCTTCCCTATTAACCTAGCATCATCAGCAAACATGTTCATGTAATTCTGTAATCCCTCTGGTAGATCGTTTATGTAGTGGACACTCTTTGAGGCTAGCTGAATCTCTTCCTGTGTGGGACCTTACAAAGCTATCTCTTCAAGACTACCTTACAAATTGAGCTTTTCCTATAATCGTTTCAATACCACCTTATGCTTACAAGCTTGGCTACATATCACCTACAAGTACTAAAGCCAAAGGTGCACGTGAGTGCGTTATTCGCAAGCACACAGAACGATGAAACAGGAAACGAAAATCTATCTGTAGCTGGTGCAAGGAGAGCAAAGTCGCGCTGTGTACCATGGACTACTTAAATAAATAAAATAAATATGTTTATTCAGGTAAGGTACACACATACAAGTGATGTTACATTAATGGATCGATTTATAGATAGAGCTAGTACATACAATGCCTAAAGCCACTATTACGCAATGCGTTTCGGGCAGACTATTCGTGCGTAAAAGTCAACTTCGTTGACTATTACGCACCTCCAAAGTACTGAGTGTGTAATACAGTGTGTTACTGTGTAAATAGTATGTGAAACTACATATTGTAATTTTAGTGAATTTTTACCACGTAATATTGTGACAATAAACATTTATTGTGGACACATTACTGACACATGTATCACAGTTCCATGGAAAATTATGAACATTCTACTGAATACATATTGTAAAGGTCACAAATATGCATCATATACGATAAAGGAAACAAATAAAACCGCATTGGAAATACACAAAAAATATTTGAAAATATATTTGTGGCAACACGCGATGCTTGAATGGCCTGCACAACCGTGTCTGGGAGCCTCACACACGGGCGACCAGCCCCTGATGACGTCACAGCGCACCTTGTCCACGCCCTCACAGCCAAAGTAAGTGGAATTTGGTTATTATTTTTACATAGACATGTTCAGGGAAGGTAATTTATCATTTTACAAAGAAAAATGATATTTTGGGGAACATTTGATGTCATGCACACTGGGGGAATTTCACAATAAACACAGTGCATCACACTGGTTACATGGGGGACACTCGTTTTGTATGACGTCCGTTTCACATGACGAACATGGAACGGATTAAATTCGTTACTCAAGGTACCGCTGTATTTGGCCCATGAAGCAGGACCAAACAAGGCCTGATACGCATCAGTACAGGAAGGAAACGAGCGAGTGCGGCCGTGGCGCTGACGGCGTTGAGAACCCCCTGAGAGAGAGTTGACAAAAGGTGCAGTAGTCACAATGAGAGACTTAGCCGCACCAGGGGGCGAAGTGGTCACCACTGGGGGCTGGAGACTCGACCCAACCACAGAGGAGGGAGGGAAGCTGGGGGAAGAAGTCAGGATGGTCAAAGGAGGAGCAGGGTCGGGGCCCAATGCAGCGGGAGCTATAGAGCCTGGTCTTCCAATACAGGCCGACTCGAGGGCTTGGTCGCCCACCCCACGAGCTTGAGAGGGTACAACAGAAACATTAAATGACATGTGTATGAAGAGCGATAAATTCATCCACGAATGTGCCCCCATACCCACCATGGAGCCACAATTAGAGGCAGGACACCCAACAGGAAGCTATCGCCGATCATGCCGGGGCCCCCTAGGGGTGCGTCGTGAGTATACGCCCCACAAACGCCACCTTAAGAACCGTCAGTCCGTCGAGATCAGGTTCAGTAACGAAAAAGGGATTGACAATAAAAGGTTCCCCTCACTCGAGACGTTGGGTACTACAGTTCTACGGGTGCAAGAGTATGCCTCCTCAAGCACCCGGGCGTCAAAAGAGAAGAAGTCCAAAGAAAGATCCAAAACAAGAAAAAGGTCGGCAGGAAACGACAAGCAGATAGGAGAAGAGGGGGAGAAAAACGAAACAGAAGGAAAAGGAAAAGGTACTCGGCACAATTGGAGAGGACGGCAGCAGGAGCACAAGGCTAGAAAAGGACAGAGGACCGTCCCAAGGAGCATCACACTCCGGCAGCCGCCCACTAAGCCCCCCTCACGGCATCAATGAGCCAAGTGGGGAGGGGGGCTCCATGAATGCTTATGATTCAAGAGGATGCCCAGAGTTTGTTGTTGTTTTAGAGTCAGCTACTTGGATGGACTTGATGACTGGAGTTTTCTGCACTTCATCAGTCAAAAATGTCATGTATTTTTATTATTTTCCCATGATCAGGGAATGTATTTTAACAATGTTAGAAAAAAAAAAGTTTTAATTTATTTTTTCTTATGCACAAAGGGGGGTATGTCAGTGCAGGGGTTAATATACATGCCTACTACTGCATTTGATCTATTAGCTGTATCACATCCATATAAATTATAATTTGGGATTCAGATTTCATAATACAGTACAGTACATGTAAGCTCTCTTATGGATTTCTGTGAGTGCTCCTGATATTGAGCTTGACCATCAGAAGGCCATTTATGAATATTACTTTATTTTTCAATTTTGACTTGGGCCTTTTATGCTGGAAACAAAAAAAAGCATTTCCCCGATACTGTAGAAGTTCAAATTCCGGTGACCAGGAAAACGGGTTTATCTGGCCAAAATCACCTCCGGAAAATATTATATCCTTATTTGGATAAATTGTCAATAAAATCTGGATGACCAGAGATTTGTCTGGATACAAATAGACAGGCAGAGTTTTTACCGTATATGCTGGCATATAAGTCAACATTTGAATCCTAAAAATCTCTCCTTTTGACTTCCGGTAAAATGTCCTTTAACCCTTAAACCGCACAAATCATATATATATGATATCAGTGACAAAACCGAAACCGCGCACATCATATATGATTTTGTGTCTAGCGCTATAATTTAAATGCCTCGCCTGGGATAGGGGCAGCTATAGTACAGCCACGACCGATAGTTGCCAGATGCCACCTAGAAAAAAAAATCCAGGCCAACATTCCTGGGTGTTAGAGCATCAGTATTGAGCAAGCCACCAAGGCTGGCGCACGCAGCACGAGCTCACAGCACCGCTGTTCAGCTTGTGACCACAGCATTGCTTACAAATGCCATAATATAAATGATACTGCTATTATTTAGCAGTGGTAGTATTACTGAAGCCCCTTGACTGTGATAAAACTGACCAGGATTCTGATAATAGCATGATTGTGGTGATATTTAGCGCTGTACTCCATGGAGGGAGGAGTAAGGCTGTTGAGGGAGGGTTGTGATGTCGTCTTCTGACTGTGTGTGGCCACCATTTATTGACTGCACTCACCATGCCAGCTTAGTGGTTCGCTATGGTGAAAACAAATGTAGATACTTATATATAACGTGTGTATAGTGTGAGATAACAGCGAGAGTAGGAGGTTGGAAGCCGCCATTTTGGTGAGGGAGGAGCGTCGTCTGCACGACTTGGCATGATGTTTACTGATGGCCCCTATGGTCTTTGGGCACCATACCAGCTTATTTGTACAGGTATGGTGAATAAAACAGGTAGATACTTATATATAATGTGTGTGTATATAGCGTAATAACACCACAAACAATATTGTTGGAGGAGAAATATTAGTGTGTCTGGCCTTGAGGGCGGCCGCCGATCAGCTGTGTGAGTAGCTACGTCTTTGTGCCTTTACTCACCATGCAAGCTTAGATGTACAGTTATGGTGAACAAAACATGTAAATACGTATGTATAGTGTCTGTGTATAGTGAATAAATGCAAAAACAGTATTGTGGGAGGAGAATGAGGGCGAGTGAGGTAGTGTTGAGAGAGGGAGTGGCAGTGAGTGGCTCGCTGGTGTGTGGCAGTCACTCCTCGTTGCTTTTTGACTCACAAGACCAACTTAGTAGTATGTTATGGTGAACAAAACATGCAGATACTTATATATAACCTGTGTATATAGTGTAACAACAGCAAAACTGTTTGTTTATTTGTTTATGAACATAATAATTGAATCACTAATATGCACACCATAATTTTGAGTACAGCGATGGTTCACACATTTTATTATATAAATATACCACAATTCACTGTATGGAATAATGTTACTGCAAAAAAACTAAGAAAAAATTAATCAGAGACATTGAAATAGTTAGGTAATAATATATTTGTGGCAACTGCCATCTGACAGCTCGGGCGGAGTAGACCTCGTCTGGCGAAGGCTCTGCCAACGCCTCTTTTTTGCTACACTTCCCTACCCTATTGCGGCTAAAATATGCCACCGACAATTTTTTTGTTATTTTTTCCGTGATCAGGGAACAAAAATGAACACTTCTATGAGACGAAAGAATTTTTTGGATTTTTTTTGTTGCGCCTGTGGGTGTGAATTCCATTTGGGCCCCTAGAGGTTTGAGGGTTAATTTGGATGACGTCCATCTGGATGGGGGGACCTTCCCATGTAGATCGGATTAGTGAGCTTTTACATTATATGGTATCACTTCTTGCAGGTTTTTGAGAGTTTCTTTCCCTCTTCCTCATGACTCAAGGTGTTTTGTAGTGTTAGCAATGATTCATACAATTCTGGTAGTACAGTAGTATGTGTATAGTACTAGTGATAGTTCATCGGGTATTAGGACTGTAGTTCATGTGTTGATGACAACTTTGAGTCAGTCTTGTGCCTTTCTCTAAACATGCAAGAGCCAAGTGATCAGGAAACAGGGCTACATAAACCAGAAATCTCTGGTTCCAAGTTGACACTAGGAGGTCCTCCTCAGGGTAGCCAAATGTCTCGCAAAGCCATAGGTGACTGTGTCATTGACAGTCCACTCGGTATCAACGGAGTGAAAATGATAACAGACCATCTGCCAGAACATTAGACATGTCCAGAATGGGAGCACATGGACAACTTAACTCTAATAATAGAGGAGACGATATTCAGAATGTCCAGTTTCACAAAAAAAAATACCAATGTGCTCCTGCGATTCAGACGGTGAACCACTTCAGAGCAATCAGAGTGGAGCTGGATTCCTGCACTTCCCGGGAGATGAAGCAACTGCAGAGCTGTAAATTCAGGCACCATGATATGCACCCGACTCAATGGATTCACCCAACGACCCTGTGCGGCCAGGTGAGTGCTGGTCACAGACCACCAACCCAAGGCTGAGGTGTATGTAAAAAGGTATTGACCTCAGGGGTAAGGAGGTGCAATGAGACAGAACCCTGAAGAGGAAACCGGTGAATGAGAAGTCATCAAAGGGTTACGGAGCCTGCACCCAACAGTACCGGTTGTGCGAAAAGAACTAAACCAAATAAAATAGTACAATGCCAGGAGCCAAAACCTGACGAGAGGATAAACCACGCAGTCAAAGTTCAGACTCCCATACAGCCATTTGAGCAATCTACAGTTGATCCAAAGACTCTCCTTCATGAGCCAGAAGTGAACATCCAAGTGGAGCACGAATGAAGACAGAAGGGAAAGTGAAGCCGACTGAGAATCTAAGACTAGGCTGAATTAGGTTCAAACCTTGGACGAAACCAAATAGTATTTTCACTAGGTCATCGGAAGTCTGAATCTGGCGAGCTGGGAAAGAACCAAATCCTAGCTTGAAAACACCTGAACTACCTGGGAGCCCAAACTAGCCAGTCATTGAGGTAAGCTAAACACAAACTATCCTCCAAAGATGACAAACCACTACACACTAACTTGCCGAATTGCCAAGGAGACAGATTCAAGTCAAACGGGAGAACCTGGAAGCGATAAGCTTAATGCCTTCCCACAAAACCTAACCAGCCCTTGAAATGCAGATGACAAAATATGCCAAACTGCTCCCAACCTTAAGGCCTCACAGAGCAGCCAGCCTCTCAATGACAGTTCCTCAAATTCCCCAGACAAGGAAACTCTTACTGGCAAATGCAATATCAGTGAGCACTTAAGAGACACGAGTGTTAGGCACATGCAGTTCAAGATGAACAGTTAATCAGAATCCATACAAGAAGAGAGGCATAAATAAACACACACATAGAAAAAAAACTAAAATATGAAACAAATACACAAGCAAATGGACTATGCAAGGCAAACACAGTCTAAGATGGCCAAAACTTAATTGAAAAAATAAAACCTGTAAGGCACTACAGGTGGGAAGAGGAGTGTAAAAGCAAAAGTGTTGAGCATAAGCACCAGGCAATATAACTGAGGTGGTAAGATTAGTGGACCAAGGAGAAGTGTGCACATTCCTAGTGTGCATGTGCAACAAAAGTTTATTTATTTATATACAAGGAGGTTTGTGAGGCTCGATCCTTGTTTGCTCGACTCACACGAAGGCTCCATTGTTCCAATAACATAACGTCGTTATTTATCTGCCCGGAAGTACCGGCATTTGATTGACTCGTGGGAGGAGTAACGTCATTTTAGAATAACGTAAACATGGTGCCTAATTACTGTTATTAGCCACCTGAATTGGACTGAGTATGGAAGGCTCAGACGGAATTTATACCTTAATGTAAATTGCTGAGCCAGTGTGAAAGGTTGCGTATTTGTTTAATTATTAGTCTTGAGGATAGTAATTAATTACTCTAAAGGTAATCACGAGTGATTACCGTTCTCTTAGCACGTTGGACATTGTAGATTAGAGTTTACCATCGCTGAGTGATTAGTAACTGATAACGTAAATTAACACAACTAGTAAAGAGATTAATCAGTTGTCTTGTAGTACAGGGATTAATGGGATTTACTCACTGAATGCTTGACGGGAAGTGTTGTGTAATTTCCGCGTTACTAGTGACAGTTGTAAGAGTTATTAAATTAACGTAAATGTTATTTTGTTATTAACGTAAATAAAATTGTTATTGATTGTTGATCGTCTGTGGGACGGAGTGTTAACGTAAGAATTAATTTGAGGAAGGGTTGCTGGAGTTGCCAGTGAATCCATTAGTCATTGTTGTCATTGAAAGACTACTGATTTGATTGCATTGCAACTGGCATTGCAGGAGCAGACTGCATTGAAGCATACAACAGTAGGAGGTTAATGGAGACATGTTTCAGAACCCACTGTGTCATTTCAGTGTCAGAGTACTTAACCGATGGAATGCATTAGGCAGTATGTGGTTATCTTGAGTTATCTTAAGATGATTTCGGGGCATTTTTAGTGTCCCCGCGGCTCGGTCCTCGACCAGGCCTCCACCCCCAGGAAGCAGCCCGTGACAGCTGACTAACACCCAGGTACCTATTTTACTGCTAGGTAACAGGGGCATAGGGTGAAAGAAACTCTGTCCAATGTTTCTCGCCGGCGCCTGGGATCGAACCCAGGACCACAGGATCACAAGTCCAGCATGCTGTCTGCTCGGCCGACCGGCTCCCCTTTCATTCATTTCTCCCCTTTCATTCAGAGTTCATTTGTTATAATTGTGATTATAGATCTGTTAGTTCTTGTTTCTTGTTGATTCCTCTGTGTTCACGCTTATGTTCGAGTTAGTTCAATATGCAGTCCGAGGGGCTGGTGTCTAGCTGTCATTGATAGTGTCACAGGAAGGATTTCGAGTAATGTCATTGATATTTCTTTTTGTTTTGATGTAGTAGTTAGTACTTTATTGAATAAACTAAGTTGTTATGTTTAACACTGTCTTTTTGTTACACCCCACACAATGTAATTGTTATGCAAGTGTGCTGCACACTTGGCTTTTTTAAAATTGAGACTGATTCAGAGTTTTGGACCAAATATACGGCACCACACAAAAATAAATTATTGCCGAGAGCCCAGGACCACTTGTTAGATTCGCTTCGGCGAATAGCGAAGGTCGACGACCTAGTGGAGGGGATTTCAATTTTCATTGGGGTCTCGCGTTTGCTCGCGCCTAGTCAATTGTTCATACATGGTCCCAAAGTGAGGAATGAACTGCTTACTACACTGGTGTACTAGCTAAGCAAGTCCTTCCTCAGGCGACCTAATTGAATATCACGACAGGAATAAAGGTTAAAGAATAAAGAAAATTCTTAGAAATTTTCCGAGCTCAATTCTTATACCAATTTCATTTATTCCCACTTAATCAAGTCACTACAAACTCTCACACTCCTTTCTGTTAGGGTGAATTACGATTCCCTGCTCCTTGCATTTCTTTAGGGCAGTAAGGTTTTAGCTTCTGAGCCCTAGCAGGCTTATATGATTTGATAAGGCCTCGCATGGACTGAATTGGGTGGAACACACAAAGTAACAAGTACCAAAGGGCATCACAAAAGCCCTCCCAGAAAGTATTACACACATTTTTATCACAGGAATGGTTTCCCTCCTACACGAATGTTCATTTGCCATATTAGATGTGATTTTTTATAAAGTGTTTTAAATGCACTGATATTATTCTGTTGTATGAATTCTCATGTGCTGTGTTAGGGACTCTTTTCGAATAAAGTCTTTCAGACACACTGAGCATTTATGTGCTTTCTCTCCTGTATGAATCTTTATGTGCCTTATTAGAACTGATTTTGTTTTAAAGCCTACTAGACACATTGAACATTTATATGGTCTCTCTCCAGTATGAATCATAATGTGGCCAATTAGACTTTTTTTTTGTTTGAAATCTTTAAGACACACTGAACATTTATATGGGTTCTCTCCTGAATGAATCTTTATGTGATTTCTTAGATCTGATTTCTTTATGAAGTTTATTAGACATGTTGGACACTGATATGGGTTCTCTCCTGTATGAATCTTCATGTGATTTCTTAGATCTGATTTCCTTATGAAGTTTATTAGACATGTTGGACATTGATATGGGTTCTCTCCTGTATGAATCTTCATGTGATTTCTTAGATCTGATTTCTTTGTGAAGTCTTTTAGACATATTGAACATTTAAATGGTTTTTCTCCACTATGAATTATAATATGCTCTATTAGAACTGATTTCTGCATACATTTTTCTCCTGTATAATGCCTTAGGTGCTGTGTTAGGTCTGATTTTTGTATAATATCTTTTAGACGCTCTGAAAACTGTTTTTTCTCTCCTTTATGAATCCTCATGTGCACTGTAAGTTGTGATTTTCGTATAAAGTCTTTTAGACACACTAAACACTGATATTTCTCTCCTGTATGAATCCTCATGTGCACTGTAACATCTGATCTTCGTCTAAAATCTTTTTGACATACTGAACACTGATATGGTTTCTCTCCTGTATGAATCCTCATGTGCTCTGCAAGCTGTGATCTTCGTCTAAAATCTTTTTGACATACTAAACACTGATATGGTTTCTCTCCTGTATGAATCCTCATGTGCATTGTAAGATGTGATTTGTGTATAAAGTCTTTTAGACACACTGAACACTGATGTGGTTTCTCTCCTGTATGAATCCTCATGTGCATTGTAAGATATGTTCTTCGTCTAAAATCTTTTTGGCATACTGAACATTGATATAGTTTCTCTCCTGTATGAATCCTCATGTGATGTGTTAGAAATGATTTCTTGGTAAATTCTTTTTGACACACTGAACACTGATGTGGTTTCTCTCCTGAGTGAAGACTCATATTTAACTTTTTATATTCTTGAAAGGAATTTAGACAATGAATGCTAACATGAATGCATGTCCATAAAATTCTCTTAAGCTTTTATATGAAATATTTTAGCTATACTGTTTTAGACACTTAAGTGCACAAGTTTAGACACTTCCTGCACAAATTACAATGTATTGATGTGAAGTCATGTTGATCCAGAAATCCAAAGTATTTTCCTGATTTAAATGTTCTGTATTTTATTGATAAATTTATGTAGCTATTGATAATTCTTATATCTCTGCTGATGTAATGACAGATGTTATATTTTAAATAATTAAATTTTACTGTCAGTAAATATTGTAAGTTAAATGTAATTCTGTTAAGTAATGTAATTGTGAGAGTGAGCATGTAGTGCCACTGTGTCTAGTGCCTGTATTTACAACAATTATTTGACATGATATAACTATGTTCTTACATGCCTTCAACTCCTCAGGAGGAGGCCTGAATCTTGTCAAGGATGAAGGTGTGTGAGGTGTCCATCACCTTCAATGTGTGGTATTAATCTCAGTATTACTCTTTTTACAGAGAGCTGTTTAAATTCAGAAGTGATAATTAATTACTAAACATGTAATAAAATAAACATGTAATACACAAATCTAAACAGATTGTTCGAATCCTTCAAATCAAAATAATTGTTGGTAGTTAATTAGAATTCCATCTCATATTTTAATAACTATTTTATGTTTAAAGAGTTTCCTACTATAAATTCCGTAAATACCTGTCCCTTCCCCCCAACCTTCAGTCTTGTTTCCTTTTAAATATTAGAGAAAGGTCTTAATATTCTCTATTTGTGGTGTGACTTTCACACGCACAAGTTCTTGAATATTACTAAATTAATCTTTGCATCTAGAGAATTCAGTTCAATCCCAGGTTGCAATCCTTTTACCATGGCATGGTGTAGTTGTTTAAAGCATTTGCTTTAGAGTACCCAGAGCATAAGTTCAAATCCTTCTCATGGCTCCTCCTGATTTTCTCAAATTAATCTTTGTTAAAGATGCTTAACACTTTAACTACGGGACAAGGAATATTGTGTTACTTCCTGGCGGCTAGCATAAAGCAGTCAGGTAATAAGGTGCTACCTCTACTGTCAATACTTGACTCTGAAGGTCAAATAAGCTACAAAAAACAAAACATTCTCTTTGATTCAAATATATAGCAAGTGGATTACTTATCAAGACATAAAAGAGAATGTAAACTTTGACTTTGTAAATCAGTAATGTTACTGATTCCTAGATGCAAAGAAAATATTAGTAATTTATCTATTAATATTAGAGAATATGTTACTTCCTATATATTATAGAAAAGTTTGTGATATTTCAAATACAGTACAGCAGGAGTAGCATAAGGGTCAAGCACAATGGGCCCTTGTGTAGTTTGACGTCTATTTACTATTTGTGCCTGCAGAACTGAGCTTTTAGCTCTTGGACCCACCTTTCTAACCAATCTATTGTTCCTCTATTATATCTACTACATATATTTCTCTCTAACACACACACACGTGAAATTACCTAAGTGTAATAGTTAGTTTACATAATGAAATGTTTTCTCACAAAATACAATGGTTTCAAATGTTTATAGAATTAATACAGCATATACAATACAATATTAATAAACACAAAGTTCATAAAACATATGAAACACCAAATTTGAATTTCAACACTTTTGTTTTGTTACCGTTGCACCATGTAGAATGAGAGTTAGATATTGCATGTGTAGTGTTTCAGATGAAAATGTGTTTACTGTAATGGGTGACAACTTTGAACATGACAATATACAAAAATGGAGTAAACGCCCATCCTCGGGCTGTTGAAATTGCACTAAAGACACAAAATGCTGCCACTGTACTTGCAGTATTTGTTACATTGATGTGCTTCATGACACGGCTGACACGATCATGTATGCAGTGTTTCTGACACATGAGCGCTAATGCCAGTGGGTGGCATTAGACATACAGGACACTGCAGATGTAATTCTTCAAGTGATAACAGGAGCTGCAAAAGAAAAGAATGAGAGATCAGCGGGGCTTTAAGTCAACTAATACAAAACATCTGACATTTGGTAAAAAATTTCCTAAAAGGAATATTGTATAT